>VZRE01000829.1:71266-218926 GCA_013396775.1 Cephalopterus ornatus
TGACTATTATTATTATTATTCCATTTGTAGAAAGCTTGTGGCTATTTCATGAGCAGCAAAAGCAGCTGCATTAATCTGATAAATGATTTGTTGCAAATTTTTCCTTCATCTCTTCTGAGGCTGCAGTTGGGTGCTGGTGCTTTTCTGTTGCTACTTTCACTGGATATTAAGCAGCTAATGTGGTATTAAAGGTTTGATAAAACTACTAAGGACAAAATTGGCTTCATTATAATAGCGTTTGGTTGTAGGGGTGTCTTTGAGTCCTCAGGGGAAGGGAGGGGAATAAACCAAGTCTGATCTCCAAAGCAGTAATTTATTTATTTTTCCACTAAGGACCCTCGCAAAAGCTTGAGTGCTTTTAATATTCTGGGAACTTGCCTTTATTTATTAGCCAGGCTCTCCATCAGATATCTTAAAATCTGAATGTAACAAGAATGAATATTTCATAGCTGTGTGTTAAACTGTTACAGAACTGATGCAAAGCAGGACTGTAGGAATATTTTTATAAGTAATTTATATTTATAAAAACTTTATAAATTTATAATTTGTATTTATAAGTCAATTAAAAATGATAAGCCTATGATATTGTCATTGTGATAGTATAAAAATGCATTTTGCATATGCTGTCTTGGGCATGCAGATAAATAGTGACAATTTTTGCTGTTGGAATTCAGAGCAGAATTAGAATTTTAATGTGTTTAGTTTATTTTTAGGGGCAATGAGAAGGAAGCTCTTACTTCCAGTGGCCAAGCTGGTTCATGCTGGCAGTGGTCTGTTGGCATTAGTGCACTGAGTTCTGCTAGATGTTAGATTCTTTACCTTTTAATAAATGTTAAGAAACCACACACTACCCCACTTACTTTAATCAATATTTAAAAGTATATCTGAGAATAATTGAATATGTAATGTCAGTTAAAGTATAGCTTTGTTCTGCCATATAACATATCCTGTGAGCAAACACACACCAGCTCCATTCTTTATTCACCATCAGTTCAATTTTTGGAAGTTTTAAACACTTGCAACTCAAGCTGACTTCACTGAAAGTCTTATTGATTAGCCTTGAAAATTTGTCCATATGGATGATATCGCCGTGTCCTCTTCCATATCAACATATGCCTATCAAAAGCGCTAAGGAATTGTGATCAGCTCAAATGAGGGTGAGGGCAGTGTGCGGAATAGTGATGAGCAAGAATCCATCATACTGGGATGAAGTTTCTGGGAGAAGTAGTTATTTGGGAGTTCATGGATTACATCGGATGTATGGAAACTTGAACATGTTGTAAATCCAGATTGTCTTAAGTCTATTTTTAAGGAATAGAAATGGACAAATCTGTGCCACTGTGTAATTTTTTATTTTTTGAATGTTATATATGTATCACCATTACTATAGGTCTGGAGAACACATTCCTTTCTCCAGCTGCTGCTCCTGTATGTAGCCCAAATGACCATAGGAGAGCTGCCTGTGATGGAAGGGTAAAGTTAAATATTGTGAAGACATTGCAGATTTAGCTAAACCAGATTTTTCTGAGCATGGGACCTGAAGCCACAATAGTGAGCACTTGCCCTTTAATCTAAATTTAAGCAATTAGAGACACTTAGTAGCAAAATTAATCTTTAAGGTCCTTCCAATTCAAACCATTCTATGATTCTATGAAAATTTCCTTTGATTCTATAATCACTAGAGATGGGATAAAACCTTTAGAGAGTAGCACTGCATACATAAGAGGTGAATAGTGCAAATACTTTCTTTTAACTTCGCATAACTGGAATCCAAGACACAACACTTCAGCAATTCCACAAAATTATTAGTTAACAAAAACCTACACTTTGGGATGAACTTTGTCCCACATTGTACAGCTTTGCAAACAGATTTTTAAAATAACTCACTGGTCTTATAATAACTGACAACATGAGATTGAAGTGTTTCCTGACAGCAAAATAATTCTACTAGCACCATGATTTGGGCACCATTGTCTTCTCCACAGAATCTGAGTTCCGGATATTTGAGAAGGGAGGCGATGGGCCTAAATGAAGTCTTCTGTTTGACAGACAAAGGGTGAAAAACAAAAAGGCATAAAAGGGTTGCTTTGTGTAATTTTTAATTGTTGTCCTTTTCTTATTCAGTAAATGAAGTCACCTTTGTAGTGGGTTTCATGAACCGCTGGGTAATCAAAATTATTATGCTGCCACCTGTTGTCCGTTAATTATTCTGAGAAGATACTCATAAATCATAACACTGGACAATAAATCAAACTGTCAGGGCCCAGGTCAAAGGTTATGCATGAAAAGTTATAGGTCACCAACAGGGTGTGAAAGATCAGGGTTGTGGAGCATCACTCATTGTCAAGTAATGTTGGGAGAAGTGCCACTGGAACAAAAGAAAAACTAAAGTACAGAAGAATTCAGGCCCAAAGATAGGCTCCAAGCTCATGCACAAAAGGAATCAAATTGACATGTCATTACACTGCAGATCTGACAACCAGCAAGATTGTCTGGCAATGCCCTGACTCAAATACTTTTGTCTCGACTGATCCTTGTTGTGAGCCAGGGCTCCTTTTGAAACGTTTCATGTATCTGGGCCAGATTCTGCTCCCGCGAGAAGTCAATGAGTGTCTTGGCCTCTGTGTATCTGGAATTTAAAGCAGTGTTAACTTTTTTTTTTTTTTTTTTTTTGGTCCTCGCTGAAGAAGCATGAGTGAGTCTATATTTGCCAGGGCTAAAATTCATGAGCTTCTTTTCAAGTCTGAGTGATTGGGTATCCGGGGTTTATCCTATCTGGGGTGAATTAATTTCCTGAAAGAAAAAAGTAAATCCACAAAAGAGTTCTGATTCCAACCTGCAGTCAAGCCTATGTACCTCTCTGGGAAGGCACACTTAGATAGGTTATATCCACCTTTCCTTAAGTCAAGGGCTTCACACTGGTTCAGTTGCAGTCTCAACAGGAGAAGTAATGGCGGAGTCACCTCTCCTGCTGGATCTGTGCTGGAGACAGGAGTCTGGCTCTCTGAGAAAAGCTAAAGGAACACATACCATCTGATGTAGCTTCTTCAAGTCATTGTTTTTTTTGCCCTGTCTTCCTATACTCCAGCCCTGCTTGTCCTGGAAGGCTGTCCATTTTCTCTGTTAGGCATAGGATGCATGCACCTTGGAATGAAGTGGTGGAGTTTAAGCACTGGCTCTGCACCTTCTCTCTCTTCCCATCAGGTTTGAGCAGGTGTTTGCAAAGCCCAGATCCATCAGCTTAAACCTGTGCTCATCCCAGCATCACCTGCAGTAGGGGGAAGCTACGTTTCCTCCCTGCAAGGAGAGGTGGGATAGTTCTGTGAGGTTCAGGTCTGCCTGTACTTCCCTAGTTACAGGAGTGGGATTCAGGTCTTCCTGGGTGGAAGGTATTATTGGTGGACTTTGAATTGGATTCTGGAACAATGGATGAGTTCAGTCCTTTTTTTTTTTTTTCCTATTAAAAGCAAAAGGTTTTGGCAAAAGTGCATAGAATTCTGTCGTGCTCTGAGGATATGTTCTATGTATTTGCTCTCAAAAGCTTCAACTTCCATTCATAACTTATATATCCTGAATTATATTATATTGTATTGAATGTGTTTAAAATAGAATAATTGCTTGAAAGTAAATATGCACTGACAAGCAATCACTGACTTAAAACCTGGTTAATGGTGAATTGTTTCTGATGTGAGAGAAGTCACTTTAGGAAAAATATAATAATAATAAAAAATCACAACACAAAAACCCACCCAATAACAAAAAGGCTGGTGGAAACAGCTCTGATGTGCCAGCAATGTGATGTACTCTGCTGCCTGCTGTTTGAGTTAACTTGCTGTCAGGATCATCTGCTGTAGGATTTGTGGCTAATGGGCAAGCAGCTTCAAATTAAAAAACATGATTTATTTTCAGGAAGTATTATGATTTGGGTTTATTTTAATGGAGTGGGTTTTGCTCAGATAATATGGATTTTTGAGGTGTTTAATAAACAAAGTAAAAATTAATTCAAGCCCAACAATAGTGTTTGCTTCAGCATTGACGTGGTCTTTATCTCCCTATGAGCTCAAACTTGGATGAATTTCTTCCATGTCATTCTGGGGAGGTCACTGAAGAATTGAGACATGGGTCTTGCCTAAATAGAGAAAAACTTGCTTGTAAATTAGAAGCAATTGAGGTTTTGATTAGATCTGTTCATTTCCCTTTGGTCCTGATTTCTGAACATTTGCATAAGTGGAGTTCAAAGAAATGGCCATGAGCAGTAATTCTTCCTTTTTTTAATTTTTTTAAGCCTTTTAGAAAGATGCAGAATTCACTGATGATGAATAAATTTATGATGTAGAACTTTAGAACTATTAAAATCACTTGGGGCTCTGCCTTTGTTTTTCACCCTGGATTTTTCTTTGTGGTTATGACTAAATAAATATATTTATAAATATCGTGCAAGGAGCAACTCTTTTTTTTGCCTTTTACAATGGTCAAGAAGCTTGAATTCATGAAGGCCACTAGAAATGTTGGTTTTGGTTTTATACTAGATGCACTGATGGTGGACAGCACCGCTGAAAACTCTGAAAGGAGACTATTTGCATTGAAGAGAAGTTTTTCGGTTTCCGTTCAAAGAAAGAGAGACTTGTGATTTAACCGTAAATATCACAGTTTATCTATGAACTTTTTATTGCTCAGTACCTGCCATGGGCACTATGAGGAACAACTAATGTAGTGTATCAGCTAGCAAGTTTATTTGAAGATCTGTAATTAGAGTAAATTGTTAAAACCTATGATATGCAAATAGATATCCCATAAAAAGGAGAGCTTAAAGCTCAATGTATTCTTTATATCAATCTTACTAATAATTTTAATGTCTTGAAGAACCAAGCCCTATATGTATACAAGAACTACCCAAAATGTGTCAGCTCTGGAGGAGCATGAGTTGCCACTGTCTTGCAACTTTTATACTTTCTTCACTATTGTTCTTAGTTTCCTAATGATCATCATTGAATAAAATGAGGGTCCAGCTGTGGAAGTTTCCTACAAGCCTAATTGCTATAACAGCACATAGAAAATCTGCTAAATAATCTCTCATCTTCTAATGAGTGAAAGCAACAGCAAAAGGTTAGGTGATTCTTCTTATTTTATCACTTTGGCAGGATCCTGAATATCATTTAACGAAATATCACGTGTGTGTGAGATATTGATGCAATGCAAGAAAACAGCCAGTGAACAATGCAGCATTCGTAGGAACTCAACTCTCTGCTGGTAGGGCATAAAACTCTGCAGAGAAACTTCCAGGCAGCTTTAAGGAGGAGAGAATGTAACCCCTCAGCAGAAGATCTCAAAGAGGTTGGACCAGACCCCAAAATGTGGGCAGCATATGGGGCACATATAGATTTGTCTAACCCCCGATGGAGTTGACAGCATCCCAGTGGCGCCTCTCAGCCTGTGAACCTCTGCACACTTGGATTTCCCAGGGTGCACAGGACCACAAAATAAACCCTACAATTATTCTCTGTATCTTTTGGTTTTGAGCAATTATCATATGAATGTGTGAACTCTGTGCACAGAATGAGAAAGCTGAGTGCAGGTCCGTGGTCATCAAAATAGTTATGAACTTTCTGTTCCAAAAGTGAGGTTTTGCTTCTTGCCTGTTATCGTTTTTTTTTTTTTTCCTTGCGATTCTTACATATAATTATTTTCTTTCTTTTTTTTCCCCCTAATTTGCATTGCTAGTAATGAACAATTTAGCCATCTACTCTACTCTCATTTCACATAAAAGCAATTTCTGGCAATTCACTGAAGGTCAATGAATAATACCCAATGCTTTGATATGAAACACTTAAGGACATCAGTAACTTGACCCCAGAACTTTTTGCAGAATCGGGCTGTAAGTGCTCAAGTAGTGTTCCCATGACACTTGGACTCTGTCAGAAAAACACAACTATGCTTTGGATTAGTTGTATCATTTTTTTGGTAAGATTTGTGATCAAAAGGGATTGAAATTAAAACTTTGCAAAAGTTGTTAGCAAAATGACATTTAATTTTGATAGAGAGGCAATGAGGCAGAACATTTTGCATGTTTGCAAAATAAGTTTCATTTTGATGCGTTTGGCATTACTGATTATATTAATTAACTTAACAGCAAGTGTGAAGATTATTTATGATGCATTAAAAATGATTGGATCTTAATTGCTTCCCCGTAAGAACAAGGAAGTTGAACTTCAGGTTGTGGAGAACTTCATAGTTAGTCTTCTCTTCGACTTTTAACTGTGTGCTTTAAAAGCAAAGTAATTGAAATAAAACTAACCCACGCTATTGAAGCTGGTGACTGATTGTGCTTGAGCGGTTTAGGCTGATGAAATTAATCTGGTTTGTTCTGCTAAATCTCCTACTTCATTAAACCTCACTTTTTAAAGATCCACACCTGATTTCCAGAATTATTTGGGTAGGGAAGATCTTGCAATCTTGCAGTCAAACTAAAGAAACTGCTTCTTTCGTGGAAATGAGTTACTCCATGAGTGCACCACTCAGTTATAAGCAGTGAATGTCATTCGTGGGAATTCGACTCTGTATCAAAATGTTAATGAACTCACTTTCTTTAATAGTATGTTTACCTTTCTACAGTAAACTTTTGTGTAAGGTGCAGTTTCTCCGTGTTCTGTTAGAGCATCTTTTACATCAAGGTGGAAGTACTCCCTTTTTGCACGTTAAAAACTACTTAATTTTGTTTGCAGCTCCTTTAACAAAAATTTACTTCCTCACCTGGCATAAATAAGATGCTGTCTTAGACCTAAAGTGACAGAGAGCAGTATCCAAAACAATGGCTTGGCACACAGAGTTGCTTCAAATGGTGATTGTTATAACCAAAAAAAGCAAGCTTGTTGGTACCTTTTTGTCCTTAATATATTTAAAATTGCATAGTTGATAGCATAGTTGGTATGAGAGCATGTGTAATATCTGTTTGATAAGTGCCTTCTCACACCCTGAGGTCTTTTAGAGGCAATTTGCATTCCACAATGAGAGAAATCAGCTGGAGAGGGTTTATTGTTTTGTACAATAGAAAGGAGTGTGAAAATATTCCAGCCTTGCAGATGGTGTTGCTCGTTAGCCCTGAACATATACACTCAAAAATATTGTTTCCCCTTAAAAATAGGGTCTCCCCATCTTTCTTTCTTACAATGTGTTCATAAAGGAGAATTCATAGTTTGGTTGTATTGGGATCATTAGTTGATCTTGAAAGGAAAAGTGATGGGATAAAGTCTTTCTTTGAACTTTGATGTGCTGGGTGATTTAGAGATGACAGAAAGCAAATGCTTTCTTTCTTCTCTGTTGTCTGAATAGAGAGTCCTAGATCTTGGTATAGACATCTGCTTTTCTAAAAAGTGAAAGGATAAATCTCAAGTTTTTCCCATAGCAGCAAAGGAAATCTGATTTGAGAAAACTTTGAACTTACAGACAGGGGTGGATTGATGAAACTGTTTGTCTAAAATCTGGCAAGCATAGAAGTTTTAAGAGCACCAGAAAATTGAAGATGCTGAATGGTGAGTGTGTTGAGAGAGCATCAAAGAACCACGTGAACTATCTCCGATGTATTCAGGGTTTGTGAGGGGGATGGGTTCCTTTTGGCTTTCGTGCCCTGTGATTGAGATCCTAAAACTTGTACTTTGCTGTGTTTGGAGCCTGAAATATGACTTTCCCTGCTCTCGCAGCAGCATCCAGTAAGAACGTGCTTAGCTTTATTAATGCAGGATGCCATACTGAGGAAAGACTCTTCTGTGTTCAAAGGCATATGAACCCAAGGTTAAAACTCCTGGCTAGGTGTTGGAGCTGGTACTGGAGGCATTTCACCTGGAAGTTTTACGTGAATCCAAACACTGATGTTGTGGGAGGCTGCAGACAAAGGTGACTCTTATTTTCTGGTGCTTTCTGTTTTGAATGACACTGGTAATACTGCAAGACCAATTGCTTTCTCATACTGTACCAATGCTTATGATTTTTGCCCAAGGTATTAATTATTCCTGGACAGTGCACATGGCAAAACAGTCTTATAAAATGGGAGAAACTGAGGATGTTTGATTAAATTATTCCTAGTTAAGCAGTTGTTTTTGTATTGTTATGATAATTGATAGTATTCAAAACTTAACCCAGGTTCAGAGTGCTGTCACTTGCAAATCTGGTCCCAAGTCTGTGCTCATAAAAAGTGTCCTGGGGAATCTCTCTGGGACTGAGAATGGCCATAATCTCTTTATGCTGCTGTATCTCTGACCCTTTCTCCTTATTCAATGAAAAGGAGTTTTTACAGATATGGGTGCACATATCTATAAATTCCACATTGAGTAATTGGAGGGGGATAGATATGGTAGGAATAAGCATAATAAAAGAACTGAGAGAAAGAATCTTCCTTTTTTCATGGCCCTCCAGGTCTAAAGTGTGCTCTGTTGAATATCACCTACTTGTCAAAGCCTGCCATAACACAAGGAATTAAAATGAATCAGTCTTGCAATACATGCAAATTGAAATGAGATAGAGATTTCTAGAAGAGGTAAGTAGAGGGGAAACTCCAAATGCTGGTGCCCTTATTAAGTGTAGACATTGAAGAACCAAAAATACAGCCACACAGTATTTATTGCATTACAGCGTTGTCTGAAATATAGACTTATTTTGAAAACAGGAGCAAGAAGTACCATATGTGACTTCTAGATACATCCTAGAATTGTGCATATAGTCATCTAATTGGTCTCTTTTGTAAAACTTCATTTGCTGGGTAGTGCTGTGAATTGTTTTATGTCAATTAAGTGCAGCTCGTCAAAAGACTTGAGTCTAGAGGGTATCAAGTACTTACACTGTAGAAATAAAAAATGCTGCTCTTGTGAGAGGCTTTTGGCCTTTGATTGTATCTATCAAACCATCTTTTTTCTTGTTTCCTGTGCTTTGCATGATGCTGAGAGCTTTATATGAGTCACTGGAATTTGAGCAACCTGGTCTAGTGGAAGGTGTCCTGCCCATGGGAATGGAGTTGGAACAAGATGATCTTTAAGGTCTTTTCCAACCCAAACCGTTCTGTGATTCTATGAACTCCACATCCTTTCTAATGCCCAGCTTTTTATGTTTTGGAATTGTTCTTTATAGTGTCAATATCCATCCCCTTTCCCTATTTTACCCGTGTTTATTTGGTTTCATCCATGGGTAAATATCTTCTGGATGGCTGTTGTTGCATGATGTTCATCTTATTCATTTAGTTCTTCATATTAAATAAGCATTTGTTGATTACTGCTTCAGAAATAATCCTGTAGTTGCAACAGCCTCTGTATAAATTTAATTTCTGTTCCATCTTTTGGCACTCTGAATAAAAGCACTGTAAGAAAATATGGGAAACTGTAAGTACCTAATACTCGTAAAATTTATAACGCTACAGAAAGCCTTAAAATCCTCACAGTTTAGGGCTGAGGTGAAAATGCAATGTGGAAGAAATTGCTCCATTTTATGGCACTGTGTGCATGGCACAGTGGTTTTCTATAGAAAAACTGGCTTACTTCAGTGGAGGAAGCAGGAGGTGGAGCAAGGTGGGCTTAAATCTGTTCTCAAATAGCTGTTCCAATCGTATATTCCTATAGAAAAGTCACTCCGCTTAAGAACCTCCAATGGCTGGTGGTTCATCAAGATACTGATTTTAAAGCTTTATTGATTGTTTATAAAACACTGCACAGCCACTTTCCAAGCTATTTAAGTGATTTGTTTGTCCCATATATTTTACAATGATGAGACTATTGGAAATCCCTGTGCAGATTCGCTCAGACCATTACACATTATTAGTTTTCTCTTGCAGAATTGCCCCTCCTCCAGGGATTCTGAATGTGAAGCACCTTGCTCTTGCAAGGTCTTATACGGGGTGTTTGTTTTATATATGCTCATAACAGGACAATTATATTGCTACCTGAAACACTTTGGCATTCGTGCAGGAAGAGGGCTCTGTGTAATAGTGATTGATAGTTTGAGCTTAAAAATTGTTATGGTGCATTAAAAGTATACTAATGTTTATTACTTTTTACAAGGCTACAGACATTTAGATTACAGTCTTCCAGAGCTATCACAGGTCTTCAGACTGAAGCAAGCACAGTGGGTGTTCTTCCTCTTAGCACACGTTTTTACCAGGTGGAATGCCCAGCTTAAGAGGCAGCTTATTTTTTATTTTTAACAGCCACCACTAAGTTAAAAGCAAAAAATCAAGGAGGGAGGTCTCCAAAGTGAAAGTTCTAAAAATAATTGTATAGGGATTTTTTTAAAACTTTCTAACTCTCAGTGTTCAAAACCATTACGGAAGCCTTGGAGGCTTGTGAGTCAGGATTCCTCCCTCCCCCAACGTTGGCATCAAAAGCAGGACAGACTTCAGTTTTCTGCAGTTGGTTCTGGCATTTTGTTTTAGGGTTGTTTTTAGCTTTTTGATGTATTCAGGTCATCCTTCAAAACTTCTTTATTTTATAATTCTGAATGACAGCTGACATGCTACTCTATTCAGATGAGAAAAAGTTTGAGAGTAGGTGGTGCTGGGCACATGTGAGCCTATGTATTGGAATTGCAGACCCTTCTAATTATCCTGGAATAATGAATTAAGCTAATGAACCCAGCTGATGACTGATTGTGTGAAAAATGACATCAGATGTTGAAGGAAATGAAATAAGATCTTTGTAGTAAATAAGTAAACTTTCCTTCATGCAAAGGAATCCTCTTCTGGCACTGTCATGTTTAGATTCAGCACTCGTTCCTTTTTGGCCCGATCATGCTCCACAGAATAGTTAAAAAACTGCTTTTTAATTTGTAATTTCATTACAGTACAAACCAATGTGCACCTAAAATTCTATGGGAGAAATATTGTCTGGTGAAAACAGAATAATATCCTTGCAAACTTTCAGCAACTAATGCGATATTTGTGGCACTTTATAATACTTCCACATTCCACAGTCCTTGCTATCTGCAGGTTAGACCTATGGGATACACTTCAAAAAAGTTACATAAACAACTCTGAACCCTCGGCTGAGAAAATGTATACTTTGAACATGTTGAAACTATCCATATTAAGTCAGTTTAGCACTTTGATTAAAGAGTTTAATCAATCACCATCCTAAGCTGTTTATTAATCACTTTATCAAGCAGTTGATGCATTGCTGGTTTTAATAGAATCCATTTATTTTGATTTCTACCTACTTCATCTTTCCAAAGGGCTTTCTGAATCAGCTGTGATAAAAAAAGGAGGGGAGGGGAAAAAAAAAAAAGGCTCAGTTGCATCTAAACACTGGAAGGTAAGAGCTCAGACCTCCCTTGCACATACTTCATTATCAACATTCTGCACCGACTTGGCCAATTTATTAAGGGTAAAAAAAACCAACCCTGCTTGGAGTGAGTCTTTTGGTGAACCACACGGTTTAGCTCAGATAAACAGAGGCCATTCGTTTGCTTTCACACCTGACAACCTCATGATATACGATCCTAATAAGATTAATCTCCTCCCTCCCCCCATACACACACACTTTTGTTTTGTTTAGTGGCCTGACTTGGTGATCTTCTCTCATTCCCCTCATTGGGCACTTTTAATGCCTTTGGTTTCGGTTGGTGGTTAGAAGTAAAACAAACAAACAATCAATCCCCCACCCCACTCCCAGGCCCTTTCTCATTCCAGGGGAACAAGATTAATATAACAAGAGATATAAAGTAAGCAAGGGAACACTTACAAATGTTACAAAGCAGAACGGGCATAGAACAAATTCTTCTTTCATGCAATTTGCCTTGAAAAGCATTAAGCGCATGGGGAACCTGTGTCATCAAATCCATACTTTGTAAATGGTGTGGAGGGGAAACAAGCCCTGTACAAACAGAAGCATCAAATGAGAAATCCACAACTTAGAGCTGACTTTGGTCTTACTGCCTTTTATGAGGTTTCAAATAGCTCTTTTTCTGTGTCTGATCTCGGTACTTTAGAAATCTCGGGGAAAGTAATCTAAGTAAGCTAAATTTGGCCTGTTTTACCTTCAGTAACAAACACTGATGCACAGCTTTGAAATATGACATGCATTAGCACCTACACAAACTTTCTATTTTGAGCATATTCTAGTTTTATCAGCGGAGTGTTTCATGCTATATGACCAAAACCTGAAGTTTTTTTCTTTTCTTAATTTTGTCCAATAAGGCTGATGAAGGTCCTTAGGAATAAGAATTCTTTGGCAGGAAAGCAAAAATACACATTTAGTTTAAAATTCCACTGTCTCATGTCCCATACCTGACAAGATGATGCATCAGAAAGATCCAAGAGTCAAAATTCTAATAACAGATTTTAGCATGTCAAACTCCCATGCAGATTCTGTCAGAAATGTATTAATAGTATGGCTTAATTATGTTAATTGAAGAATATTGTTTCAGTGTGAGTGAGACCAAGTCTTCTTCCTCTAAATAAGCTAATAATGCACACTCCCTATGTGCACAGACATGTTTACACAGTGGGCTATCACTGCCCTACTTATGATTTATAGGAATTATAAAACCTCTTATAAGAGCACGACTTCAGTAGGACCAGGAAACCAGCCCTACGCAGTGGGAGCACTGATATCCCTGGACACGGGTGATTGGGAAATTGTCACTGCAGTGCACTATACTGATGATTTTTTCTCCATAAATATTTTCTTCATGGATAAAGCATTGCTAAGAATGTCTAATTTTAAAGCCTTGCTGTTAACTATAAATTAGCGGTGGTAATCTGGAAGAGATCTGCAGAGATGGCAAAACTGACTTGTGGCAGCATCAGATCTTTGTGCTGTTGCATGCAGTGGGTTTAGAGCTCAGTTCTAATCCAGGATCCGACTGGATATCAAGTGAGACAGTGTGGTCACCGAGCTGCCATGCAGCACTTCCAGAAATATTAATTACGGTTGTAAACACTGCTGCAAAATTAGGGATATTGCAGCCTCCCTGGGCATTGGATCGGCAGCCCAGCTGTGAAAATCACTTCCAGTCAGCTATCAATTGAGATGGAATGGCCATACAGCTGAATTGCAGTGTTTCCAAAAATGTTAATTAAGAATGGGCTGCTGCTGCGAAGCGGCAGCTTTGTGGCCCTTTTGAAGCTGTTTTGCAGTTGCTGTAAGTACTGTGGCATTGTACCACTAAAACTAGCAGCCCTCTTCCTCCTTGCAAATTGTGGCTAACGCGGGACTGTGTTGTAAATGTGGCATGCTTATATTTTGCTCAATATCAGCTCATCACTTAAATATCCAAATCTTTAATGTGATGATAACTTCAGCTGTTGTACCTATCTCTTCTTAATTTTGTCAGTGTGGCTGCAAAGAATTAGCACAGGTATTTGACTTTCACTGATACCAAAATAAAAACAAGAGGGCTACATAGCCACAGAAATCCTGACACACACACACAAAAAAAAGTTTTCACCACCATTTATTCTGATCAGAAAAGAGCATGTCAATGAACCTTTGGGGAATGTCATTAAACGAGATTTTTGTGAAAAATTGCTGATAGTTCCAGTTGACTGCAGCCAGAATAAGCCAATTGTAAGATCTCTGGGGTGGGATAGGATTACAGATTTTTTTTTTTTGTCTTGCCCTTTTCACTTTTGGACAGACTGTACGTAAATTCTTTGCACAAGTCTATATGCAACAGATGGTAACAGCAGAAATAACTGCTTGGTGTTAGGTTTTAAACTGGTACTTAGATGGGTTTATGGAAGAAAGTGTTGAAACAATGGGATAATTTTACTTAATGAGATCATTTTTATAAGGAAGAAGTCCGTCATTCAGAGCTGAGCTGCAGGAAAATCTGCATCATCAGCAGGTCTGTGGGAGCAAGACATGGGCATACTGATAGGCTGGGGTAAATTCTGGATATTTAAACTAGTTTAGGCCACATTTCCTGAAATCAATCCATTTTTAATTGCTCTGCATTTGTGTGGACCCTGCAGCATGTATAGGTAGTGACCAGAGGTCAGCCCACATAAGGACTAATCCTGGTGTGTCCTTTCTGTGGTCGAGTTTGTGCCCCAGATGCCTTGGTGAATATTTGGAGATGTGCTGTGAAAGAAACCAAAGCTGCAACAAAACAGCAGTATTTCCACAATCTAAACAATACCCAGAGAAATAAACCCAAACCTCTGAGAATGGAGACAAACAAGAAGTCCTTATTTTCTTTCCTTCGTTTTCTTTCAATGATTAAGGAAAAAAAAAAATGCAGCATTAGCGACTCATTTGAAGGCCCTGAGTTAGAAAAGGAACCTGGGGTGCGTGTCCTGGAGTTTAAACTCTTAATTGTTTAGTAGTATCAAATTTTCCATTCTTCCCTTGTTTTTCATACTAATGCATACTGGTACTCCCCTAAGAGCACCCGTGAGGTGTGATGGCAAAGCCTGGACCTTGATATACAAGCCCATTCCTTTCCCTAGTAGCTAATGCAGATGAAATACAAGCTGAAAGGCGGGTAATAAGTTTTCAGATGGAGTTTCAATGATGGTTCATTGGCGGTCTACAGAGACACAGCCACTTGCAGTTCTGAAAAAAATTGTTTCAAAAGATAGTTTATGTAGTAAGTGGTAAAATACAGCCTTAAATACAGCTTCTCTTATCTGTATGTGCTTTTGTGCATTCAAGTTCTGTATGTCATATTTTGCTCCAAATATAGTGAGAATTGCACAAATCACACCCACATACCTTCCAAAGAGAAAGGAAAGCTTGTGGATATAACAATGCAGGTAATTTTCTTCTTATTCTGAAATAACTCTTGGCTCGCAAAGAAGTTTCAGCATGGAGAATATTTTTCCGTGCTGACTACTGTTGATAATTATTCCATTCATTGCTAATTATTGGCTATATTATTATTAGAGATTTCTTGTAATTATTGTATTAGACAGAATCAGTGAGAAAGCAATGTACATCAAAAAGTTTACCATCCTGGATAAATGACTTGTTTGGCTTGAAGCGGTTACTTGTCTTCAGTTTAGTTTTCTGAAGTAATAACAGTAGAAGTTGATTGGAGCAAAATTAAAGAATTATTCTTTGCTTGGAAAAAAAAAAAAGACACCAAACAAAATTCCATACCTTTAGAAGGAACAGAATATAGTTGTGTAGTCTCAATCTGAATGAGTTCATAAGCCTAAAAGACAAATCAGAATAGAACTAGTAGAAAGCTATTCTTGAATAATGTTATTTTTCTTTTTTAATCACCCAAATTTGAAAATCCTTTGAGCTGTAATTTTTTTTTTTTTGGTGAGAAGTATAATTGAAAAGGAAAAATGTAATTAAAATTTCAAAATTGCTGAGGGGGAAAGACATCAGTTTTACAGAAGTTCCACCCACATGCTTTTCTCAGCAGGGCACTACAATGTCTTAACAAGTAAAGTGCAAGATGGAAACATGACATCATTAGGACAGTCTAATTAGCCTGTAATTTGTCCCAGAAAGGTATCTGGTTGCCAACTAATTGATGTAAACTGATTAACCCTTTCTCTAACATCCCATTCGCCACTTTTTTTTCACTTCCATAGAATATGGGAAGGGTCAGGACTCTGTTGTGCTACACACTGTGCAAACACAAATCAAAAAGACAATCCATACCCTGAAGAGCTTACAACTTACGTGGTGTAGGGGAGGTGATACCTGCATACAAAAAGGATTTAGAATGAATAGCTTAATACCAGTTAGCGTGTTTGGCAGTGGTCTTATCCTAGCAGCAGCCGGACAGTTCTCAGGGCTTTCACAGACCTCAAAAAGGAAAAATTTAAGAAGGATTTGAAGACATATAATGAGGTGTCTCTATAGATGTTTTCTCCCAAGAGTCACAGTGTGCCAGTGGAAAGGTGCTTGTTTGAAAAATATAACAAGTGTGTGCTGGAAGCTGGCATTATTGGCTCCTTGGAGATGAGGTTCAGCATCCTGACAAAGAAAAAGAGATGATTGGTACATACGTATTATCTCTGAAGGGCCTTGAGAGTGAAGACAAGTAGCTTATGTTTGACGCAGGTTGGTGGGGGAGGGCAGCAGAGGGATGTAGAGAGAGAGGTGACATGCTCAAACCTGTGGGCTAGGAAAAACCCATTTATGGAAATACTCTGAAAGGATAGGAGCAGGGCAGGGTTGCGTTTGTCAAAGCTGAGGAGAAAGATGTTTTGTTAATCACGATGCAAGATGACAAGGCTCTGGCCAGCGTGGACAAGGCTGTATTTTTGAGAAGTATTTCAGGCAGGGTCGTCTTCGCAGGTGAAGGCTGGGTTATAGGTCTGAGGAACAGGCAGATTAGTGGTGATGTCCATGGTGACTAAACACGAGTTGCACTGGAAGAGCCAAGGAGGACACTTGTTGCCTTGTTTGTTACCCTGAAGCTTGAGCTGGTTTCTGAATTTCTGTGTGGAAGTGCTGGGAAGAGATTTAACTTGGACAGGAGGCACATCTGGAGTAAATAGAGATCTGTGAGGCACCCGTATGAAGATAATTGAATTTCCTAGCTGAATTGGCCCAGAGATGAGGGTAGGAAGAGAAAAATGAGTCCAACTGAGAAGGCAAAACCTTCACAGAAAGTTGAGAGGTGTCAGGATCAGATAGAGGGTGAGAGGAAAGCACAGAAGGTCTGTCATGACAGTCAGAGAATAGCAAACTCTAACGAAGAACATCACAGAAAACTGTGTCAAAAGGACCTTGGCATAATGAGCAGGGTATGGTTGGAGTTTGACTACGAAGAGGTCACTGGAGGCTCTGGTGAGAACTGTGTCAATTGAGTGTAACGGGCAGAAATTAGATTAGGAACAGTTTAGGACAAAATGGAAGGAGAACTGACAGCAGCTATAAACAGCTTGTACAATGAAAATGAGAGGAAGCAGTGATTGGAGAGACAGGAGTGGGCTAGAGTGTGTATGTTTTCGTTTTCAGATGAGAGACGCTACAGCATGCCCATATTGTGGTGGGAAAGAATCAGAAGAAGAGCAGTAGAAAGTCTGACAACTGTGCTGGAGTTGGAGTGCAATCTGATAGGGGAAACTCAGTGCAGCTTCAATATATCTGGCCCCTACATTAAAATAGCTGCAGGCAGCACATGCTTCTCTGTGTGATTTAGAATGTGCTTCTTGTAGTACAAAGAAATAAGGATAAGATTCATCATGTGCCCTATTATGCTCCCCTGGTTGTTATAAGCAAGCAGGGTCTACTTGTGCCATCACTCAGTAGCAGAGGACTAAATCCTCTCCCCATCATCGTAATTAACACTAAATGAGTTTCAGTGCATTCCATAGGTGCTGTACAGGTACCAATTTTGCATTTTCTTCTAAAAGCACTTAAAAAAAATTTGCATTTTGAGGGTTTTTTTTTTCTGTAAATGAACTTCTGTCTTCCCTGGAGAAAACTCTCGGCTGTGCCAAAATAATCTTTCATACTTTTACAGGTAATTAAAAATTTTCATTCAAAAATGTCAGAGAAGTGCTGAAACATATTCTCTCTCATTTTCCTTCTTTTCATCACGCTTTATTTGGATTTAAAAAGTTTTTCTTAATTCTCTTCCTATCATTCTTCCAAAATGAAACATTAAAACACAGAAGAGCAACTGAAATGAAACTTTGATTTCTTGGGTGTTTTTTTTTTTCCTCCTTATATATTTATTTTTATTTTTCCATCTGTCTCTCCAGGTTACCTGTACACATTTCAGGTTTTTTAAAGTTTGAATAGCGACGCACAAAACACCAGCCAAAGGCTGGAGATCCATCTCCCCGAGCCAGAGGTTACATGCATAAATTCATGTCCATCACGCTCTGAATAAATTCTTTTGTTTATGCAACAGTCTGCGCAAGCACAACACACTTGCAGCTGAGCACCAGTTGGTTTACAGCTTTCTGTGCCATTCTCACTTCTGGGTGGGGGGTTGAGTGCATTGAACCCCACAGCTGGTAAAACCAGTCCAGTGTGAGTTGATTTGCATCTGAAAAGCCCCGGTTCCAAAGGTGCTGTGACTTGCCTTGCACTTGCATGTGTAGGTTGCTAAGCGCAACCCCTGGTGTGCCCAGTTTTTGGAGCGCTGTTGCTCGTGATGTTGTGAGTGAAAAAATTTACAGGGAGACTTAGTGTCTACTGAGACCAAAGGAAAGATTCCCGCTGATGTCTCTGAGCGGTGGCTCCGCTCCTGAAGTTCAGAGGGTTTGCCCATGTGCGTTTTCCACGCAGGCGTGTGTGAATGAAGTTTTCCTGTTTTGCTGTTAGAATTTGCTGTGTCTCGTTCCGAGCAAAAATGACATTTTTCTCATGACGAGTAAAGACAGGGTTGACAAGAGGCGTGATCTCCCTTCTCTTTGTGCCGGCCTCACAAGGGCTCGCTCAGTGAATGAGTTACTGCTGCTTCTGATTCACGGAAATACAAGTGAGAGGGGAATAATGGTTTAAGGGAGAATACAGTTGTGCTCTAATTTTGTAGAATAAGTGCTGCTTCAGGAGAATGTTTTTGATCCAGAACCGCTTTAAATAGATGGCAGCTCTACTGTGGTTTCTTAACAGGCGATGTTTTGGGAGGATGGAAGTGAACCCTTGGGGTTGAGCTGATGCAGGTCCCTTGTGCTGGGGACGTTGCAGAAGCAACAGGAAGAACCTTTTAGCAGACATCCAGGGAGGTCTGCAGATGGAGAGGCAAAAACCAGTTTCTTACTGGAGTCTGAGACACGTTTCTGGTTTCCCCTGCGATCTCGCCTTCCTTGCCAAAACACAAAAGGCCATAACTGAGCACATTTCATGCGCAAATTCTTCATCAACTCGGCGCCATCTGAGCTATTTCACATCTCCTCCCCTTGCTCCAAACTGATATATGTGGCTCACTACATTTAAAATGAAAAGTCCTCAGACAATTCTAATCATACTGTCAGTCAGATAGTCATCTTCTGAAAGGGGATCCTTCACCTTTAAGAATGCATGTACAATAGTGATATGTAAGCAGCTCAAAGACTCAATACCCCTTTTTTCTGCAAAGCAAGGCTGGGTTAGGAAAAAATCAATATGTTAGAAGTAAAGGTCATACAAGGAAAAGTGACATGAAACAGTCTTCATGAAGGATATTGTTCCCTTAGTTCTGTTTGAAGTTTTCTTTACCCTTGTGCTAGCCTTAGAACAAATATATTTTGTCCTAGAATAGAAACATATTTTTATTCACCTTTAAAAAAAAATCTGTATTTTAAATATTTGTCTATTAGGGCATGTTCCCATTTTAGCTTGTTTTGTTTTTGTCCTGTGGGTGAAGTAATCCTTGGAGAAAAGAATATTGTGTGTCTGCCATCCCAGTGCATTTGCTGGTCAGGGTTCCTTTAGAAATGGAAGTATATAATGCACACAAATGTATTTGCCTATCTTTTTAACAGTTCTCAATTTACTTTTCAAGTGGGCCAGATGCAATACTATAGCTCTTACAAGGGTCAGGAACATCTCCTTATTTCCCCACACTCTGTACTTATTGCTTGGGTATAGTTTTAAAGTAGTCCATGAACCCTTTTCATTCTTGCAACACATTTACCCACAATTAACAATCAAACCATCCTTCCTTCATTCAGGCTCCCATTCTCTCTCTGCCTCATTTTCCCTGCCTCTCTCTTGATCTGCCATTGTGCCGAAAGCTGTTTGTGCCATCGCAATCTGCCCTCCTTACCAGCCACACAAGGATGGGGAGGGGGAGAGAAAAAGCACACAGCATTCAGGCACTGAATAGCAAATTGCTCTTGAGTGTCCTTGCTTCCCCCAGCGCTCCCCCTTCCTTCAGAAGGACAAGGGGGCCCCTGAAAGCAACTATACATTTTGCTTAGTGCACTTGAAAACAAGCGTTTCACACCTGAAGCCTTTCACGGCAGCCCAGAAGCACCCCTTCAAACCACTTAATTGCCAATTGCTTCTGAGCTCGTTGTGAAAGTCCATTATGTCAGGCAGCTTATGGCGAGTGACAAAGTATGGGGAATGAAAGAGTCCTCCTTGCAGGGCCAGCGCAGTCCTAAACCCCCCAGTTCATTGGTTTGCTTGCTGTTAACAGTTACTGGCCACAGTCAAAGGTATGCCAAAACCTCTACCTTCTATTATTATTAATTTGTTACATGGAAGATGCTGTTTTCCTTATGTTCTCTCACGTGTGTCTGTATAAAAACATATAAGCAAATTTTGGATGTGGCTGGGGAAGGTTTCTTCACTCCAACTTCACCTGTACTTGTGGACCTCAGATTGCATCACTGTTCTGCTAATTTTATTTTTTTTTCTTTAGTGAGGTAGTAAAAAAACCCAAAAGAAAATAGGAAAGTGATGTGATGATTTTTAGGGTTGAAGCTGGTTTCTTGGGTATCAAGGAAAAAGCATGCAGGTACTCACGTAAAGGAGGAAGGGAGATCACCTTGAAGAGAAGTGAAATAGATTAATAATAAAAAAGGAAATAAAAGAAAGTCTGAGCCTGAATCTCAGCTGTGAAGAATTTGTTTGGAAATCTTCCTTGTAACTAAGATTCTGGGGAAACTTGGTTAGTGTTTGAGCTGAGCCAAAAGTATATGGATGTAACTTCATTCATCAAGGCAAGTGTTGCAAATATTCCCTGTTTTCATTTGAGTGTTTATAATTAATTGGGTTTATGATCCAATTCGGCCTTGTGGACTCAGCAGAAAACCTTCCTCTGATTCTCAAAAGTTCTTGATTTGGAACTCTCACTGCTCACTTTTGTATTCCCTACCAGGGAGATACTTCAGTGAACTGGTTTACTGAATTGTGAATGAAATTCAGGCTAATGCTTGGGAATATTTGCAAAAATATCAACGCTGGTTTATTCAAAAGATTGTGTGCATAGTATGAACTTGACTCTAAAAGCATCTTTCTGACCTATGATGGAATAGGAATAACATCATATGACATGGTGTCAAATCATGAATAACCAACACACCTCGCACTCAGACTGTTAAATACAGCCAGCTGATTGCTGAGGAGCTGCAGATCTAAAGAAATGATTTTAATATTTTTTCAAACAACAAGTTCAAGGAAATTGCTCTTTGCATATAGACAATTCATGGGTCAAAAAAGGGGTAACATTAATTGCTTAAACTGTTCATTATGAACTAATCACCCAGCTCTAATTAACACCTTTTAGTGGATTTTAAAGAAAAACAACATTACATAAACAGATGCAATGTAAACTTGACTAAATACAGCACTCTTAAAGACAAGTAAATTCTTAGAAATGGATTTCAGAGTAGTATTAAAACGTGTATAAATATGTACTCAGTTTAGGCTTACATTTAATAAATGCAGTAAGGCAGAATGATTTCAAAATTGTGAAGTTGTGAAAAACGTATCTGAAGTCTTTCTGGAATTCAAACTTGTGCTGCCCTGACACTCCCAATATACTTTTAAAAAATCTGGTAATTCTTGCTTTTTTTTTGGCTTTACAGAGATTTTTTTTTTTTTAAAGTATGGTGATGTATGAAGTGCTTCAGATAGTTTAACAACTATATTACCAGATGTTTAAAGACAGACTGATTTTCATTCATCATTAACAAAAACCCCCCCTTCTTCTGAGTGTTGTGCTACAAAGGCAAATTAAGTAAATTAAATAATTTAATAAACTTAATTAGTAAAAACCTGCCAGTAAAACAAGGCCATCACATATTCCAAATGGAGGTAGAGCTGTTAATATCCCGAGTCCCCTGAACTACACCTGCCAAAACCCAGGCTACACTTTGAGTGTGTGTGTCCTGTTTTGTCAGTTAGAGCTACGCTTGTGTTAAAGAAACTCCCCAAAATGACTATTGAAATTGGCCATTTGGTAATTAATGGTCATTTAGTAATTTTTTTAACTTTTCCAACAAGCTGTATATCTGCTAGGCTGATTCCTTTTTAAAACTTGGTAGCTCCTTTCATCTGACACAGTAGGACTGCAGAAATTCTGTCGCTCAGCATTTGGCACAAACACTCAAAGTCCCCCATTCAGTGGCCTGACAAAAGAAAATGTGTAAAATGCTGGGTTTTAACGTTTAGTATTTGTAAGGAAAATACTGAGTTTCATAAAGAAATAATTGAGAAACTTCTCTAGGACCTCTCTTAGAAAAGCCCCTTCCATTCTCAAGGTGCAACTCACAGGAGGACACAAAATGTGATTTTTCTGAGCAGGGATCACTTCTCAGACAGCGTTATCTTCCTTTGCTGCAAGAACACACATTCATCCCTCCTTTTCATCATACTCTTTACAGCAATTAGACATTTTCCTATATATTGCACACTGCTATGTAATTTTTCCTGACAGCTCATCAGCCTCTTTGACTCGTGACCTGTAATGGCATCCTTGTTTTTTGAGATGTTTGTTTGTTTTTTTTTATTTCCCTCACCAGAAGATGTGAGCACATATTATCATAGATGCATAAGGCCTATCAGTCATTTTTTCAGAAGGTATCCAGTAATAGAGCAATACTGTTCCCTCTCCGCCCACTTGTGATTTTTTTTCTTACCAATTTCCCTCAACTCCCTGAAAATAGCAGGTGCTTCTCTTCATTCACCTCCGCTTCATCCAGCCCATCTGTCTGATTCTTCTATGAGAAAGATTAATGGGACATAACTCACTTCATCTCATGGTTTTTAACAGATCAGGGCGGAGGGGTAGGTGGAAATTCTATCCAATTTTAGATAGATGTTTCATGATGAAGACCTGATGATGATATCGCAGCAGTAAATTTGGGATCTTTCAGAGTGTTGGTCTGTTTCCAAAGTATTTCACAGGCTTGTGTTTTGAATGTCACCATAAGTAAGTTGCTCTCTACCCATCCATCTCAAAAGCCATCACTACTGTACCAATTAGATGCCTTGAGTGTAGTTGTGATAATATTGCTTCAGCTTCGTAAAGTTAAATACACACTGATCCCTTACTTGCCCTGCGTTCTCATGCGGGTTCAATCTTAGCAGGAGTGTTTGAAGGGGTTGTAGGGTTTGTTTGCTTGAAACATATTTTTAAGTACCCCTTCAAAAAAACCCTTTTCCCCTTCTGATATACCTCTGTCTGTTTTCTCTCGTATTGTAAACCTTGCCATGTAAGTCATCTGTTTTGTTGTTGTTGTTAAATTTTATGACTGTGTGTTGAGGAGTACTTTGCTCTGATTGTGGCCCTTTAGAAATAAATGGAAGCGCATGAGTAGGAAGATGCTTCTGTGTATTCAATATGACATACCCTGACATCTGTTACTGCCCAGATCCACACTCAGCCTCTCCTACAGGTCTTTTCTGGTGTTTTAGTTAATGTTATTTTCTGTCCCACTCTGGCAGAGGCTCAGCAAAAGAAATAGCTCCTTGTCCAAAGGAGAAAACGAATTGATTTTTAGTTTTTGTGCAATTTTACAGCAATGGACATGTGTCAGACCTAGGTCACGTGGTTCATTCTGGAGGCGATTCTTTGCCTTCTCTTGGTGCATCTGTGGCAGCTACTAAAGTTAGCAACTTCATATGTAAATGTGAATTATGTAGAGCTTAGGTTTGACTACAGAAATGAGTATGGTTGCATGTAAACGTGCTGCATTTGCAAGGGAAGAGAGAGTACGCTTTTGAAGCTGTAATCAAGTGCATCTTGAAGACACTGATGTTTTGCCACTCCCTTGAAAACTTAGCCCTGAAAATCTCATTCCTGCACGAGAGTTTAGAACCACAAAGTGTAATTTTCTATCTATACTGCCACCAGTTTGGTTTATAAAGAAGAAAACGGTCTATATGTATACTCTACAACCTTTTGAAATCCTCTTTGCTCTTTGAGTATTGTCCAGAGTGTAAATGAATGCGAAATTTGGCTTTAATACTTCAAATCTGTTCACATCCACGAGTCTTGTCATCTTTGTGCCACGTTGTACAAGAAAGCTGCCCTACAAGAGCAACACCAAAGAGAATCCTCAGGGTAGTTCAGTGTCTGCACTGAGGCAGATGGATTGGTTGTAGTCTGTGATGCCAAACCAGTGTCTCCAATAATTTTTGATTTAACATAACAAGCCCTCCTAAGATGAAGGGGATAAGCAGCTACCTGAAGGCTACCTCTCCTCTAAGACTACTTTGCGTTGTTCCTCTAAGGCTGGGAGCTTTCTGTCTGTACCCCTGGTTCCAAACACACATCTGTCATGTTTCCTCTGAGATCTTCCAGTTCTTAGTCCTGTAGTTTTCTCTCCAAGGATGTGTTTCTCTTTCGGCTGCCAATGACGGCATGGCAGTATGCTGATTTTCTTCAATATGATGCTGTGCGATAATAAGGGTTTGAGACTTTTGCTCTGTGTGGGAAGAGAAAAACTTCGGCGTAAAACTTTGCAGCGTATTAAAATATTCAGCACTTTTGGGTCCTGTGCTTCTAAAAAGTAAACAATGGGGAATAAAGCACTCTTGCAAAGTAGTAGGTGTTAGGAAAACAGGATTCGCTTTACTAAGAGGCAACTGGTGATGACAGTGTGCTATATCTGTCTTTGCAACTCTTAAATTCTCTTCAACTTGAGTTGGCTCTTGAAGCGAAGCACATGCTGCTTACAACGTGTGCGGTGCATTGTGTACTTTGATTTTGTCTTATTTTTCTGTTAAGAAAGAAAACAGGGACCAAATCTCACCAGTAAACACAGAATTTTGAAATTCCAGCAGTTCCCTCTTACTTCTTTGTGCAGTGAAGGGTGGTACTCACTGATCCAATCCAAGTGGCAGAGAGAGAAGTTCCCAAAAGATGAAAGCCACCAAGTTGTGTGCACAGAAAAACTCTGAAAGACCCAAGATTTCTGTGTCCTTCAGAGCCTCAGTGTTCCCAATTACATGGGACACCTGAAACATGCTATGAGTTCTCTGGTGTTCAAAGACCTCAGTACCAATAAACAGAAAACACTATTGACGTAAATAACATTATGTCAATGACATAAATAACATTTCTGATACCCTGACAAGAACATGAAGTTTTCTTTCTTTGACAAACCTTCCAATCTGGGCCAAGGTTAGAAAAATCACATTTAAATCAGTGTATCACAATATTAGGGGGGCAGCAGCCCGTGCTGTGTTTTTGTTGGGTATAGAATGAAGTTCAGGTGCCAGTGAAAATCATGTTTCTAATTAAAAATGTGTGTTTTGGAGTAATAGTTTTGCCAGCAAAACTATCAAACTTTACAGGTAAACATACAATTTATATGGAATCAAATAATTTATTTATCTGTACAAAAATGAAAGAAGTAGAACATATTCTTGCATCCAGATGTTAAGTTTTTTTATTTTTTTTTTAAGCGCTCTCCAGTGAAAATAGCAAATTACTGATGTCATGAGCTTGGTTGAACAAGTTTGCATTACTTAGAAATTTTGACTTGTATCTAAAGAGGAAAAATAAATATTTAGGATATTGAAGTTGTATTGATTGATTTACTGAAGTTGGTACCAGGCCATATTGTGGCCATAAAGCTGTGTTGTAAGTCAAATTCTGATACTCCTCAGTGTTAACTTCCATATCTATGATATATTATTATTAAAAATAATCCTCCACTTTTTGTGTGGGCAGAGGTCTTGAAAGTCCCCAAAAGGAATTTTTGCTTTAGAATGCTCCCCGGAATCAAGTGGCTCTTCATTATAAGCACAGAATTAAAAAAACTTTAATTTAACAAAACAAGTCCTCTAGAGAGTCAAAAATGCTCTAAAATAAACATGGCAAATTCTGTATTTGTTCTCTATTAGGAAATTAGTACTGAGTTTAAGGTAAAAGTGAACAAACGCAGAATATATATTCAAGTTCTGTGGAAAGGATTAGTGCCGGTGGGAACTTCTGGTTTGAAAGAAAGCATTGGCAAAATCTTGGGAAGTAGTTTAAGCTACATTTAAAGCCCAGTGTACCAGAATATTGTGCTCTTTCGTAGAATGGTCAACTCTAGGTGAATGTAAATGAGATGTTTAGGTATTTGGTAACTCATGGTAGCTGATGCCAACAACAGCACAAGGTCGTATGAGACTGAATATTTCCATAAAAGCTTTGTTGAAAAGATCCTTTGAGACTTTTGCAATGCAAGTTTGAAAGATGCAGTAAATAAGTATTAAAAAAGGTCAAGGGATGCTCATTAGGAGAGGGGGTTTTGTAGGACTGTATTGCTTTTCGCACTTGTAATCTACGGCATAGAGACTTTGTTCATACAGAAAACTTCCCGAATTCTAGTTGAAATATTTGTTCATTTGCTGTAATTCCCTAGTTTAATTTTTAAAACTCAGAGTTTAACATACTAAGATTTATAAAAACAAACATTAAAAAACCCCCACCTCTTCCTGAGGAACCATCCTGGTTATTAGACTTCAGCTTAAACTCGTCTGAGATTTTTGCACCGAAGACGTTGGTTCTCTGAGAAGGTTGGTCATTTGTGCCAATGACCAACAATATGACTTTGGTTTCTCTGACAGGGAACTACAGATCTGTACTTTAAATTCAGATTGTTGTCTCATTTTGTGTACATTAGGAAGTGTGGGTCTATTGCCTGCAGAAGGAACAGTGAGACTCATCAGATGTTTTAAATCACCACACTATTGGCACTTAAAATATTTGGAAGCACTATAAGGAGTGGAGGAATCAGAGCTAAAACTGTGCAAAACTACTTAAATCAGGGGGAAGGGTGTCAAGAAAGGAACAGAGGATGTTTTCCTTAGAATATTTGTTTTCAGCATGAAATTCCTGATCAAGTGTACACGTAATTTATCTTTTCCTTCATTCTCCGCCCATCAATTTTTCTTCCCTTTTTTTTTTTTTTTTCCTCCAACCTGAGCTCGACTGCTGCTGTGTTGTTCAGTTGCAGCAGCTCAGGAGTGGTGGTACCAGTTCTTAATGTTCTGCAGGGGAAAATTTAATCAGCAAAATAATCGTCCTCCTTGCAGTGGAGAGGAAGAAAGGGGAACTCGGCACGCACGACAGAACATGCGTGGACCACCAGAAAAGCGTGGTGAGGTTGGAAGGTGTTAGAGCTCTATTTTAGAACAATCTGATCAGACGGCAAATGTCTAAAAGGAAAAGGAATCCGAAAAGAGTGTTGAAGTGCCAGAATGCGCCAGCTAATAACTTTAAATAGTTCATTGAGTCTTCCGGAATTTTTTTTGTTCTTCTTCAGGAATAATCTGCTTACATCGTTAAGACCTCAGCTAAGCTCAGTAACACAAATTACCAGATGTTGTATCCCCTAGTTTTTTCCATCAAAAGACCAACCACCAAGCTTGTTGAAAGAGAGAGGTCATTGTCCTTCCCTGGCAATAAAACTATTTTTGCAACTCCTAAGAAATGAAATGAGAATACCTTTCAGCTGTAGAGGGGATCCTATCTCCTACTTCTTCCAAGTTTCCCTGTTTGGCTTTGTTATTTTCTAATAATGCACTCATGTGTAAGCTAATAATGTGAACAGAGGGAAAATGAAGAGTTTAAAAAAAAAAAAAAAAGACAGAATGAATTAGGGCAATTGAGGTCGCTCTCTTTCATTTTTGCTGGAAGGATTTTAGCCCTAGTTTTTACCTTATCGCTTATTACACAATTTATGATAAAATGAGATGTGATTCCATTCTTATTGTTGTGCTATAGCCTATTGAACATGCATATATAGAATTCATTTCAAATTTAAACACTATCTTAATTATAAATTGAATAAAATGGACAACCTATCAGATTCCCTAAATTGCATTCTAACAAATAATTTCATTTTCCATTACTTTTCCACCAATGATATACGGGGCATAACAATGTTGAGTATACACCCTGTTCCTCTACTTTAATTGTGCCAGAGATTTTGCTGTGTGACAACTGTTTCTCTGTGGGCATGTGTGTGGCTTGCCATTTGTTCCATAAACTGTTTTTTTGAGATTTTTTTTTTAGTAAGGCTATATAAAACCTTAGAATATACATTTTATTTTGTTTCGTCTTTTAAGTCTTATTCTACCACAGGCATTACAATTCACAGCTTATAGTTGAACATGCACAGCTTGGTTTGAGCTAGGTTATTCAGTTTGAAAATATATGTACAACTCAGATTGCATAAGGATTTTTAATGTACGTAGGAGCTGAGGTCAGAATGTGGTCCATATCTCCTCTGGAATTTGAAAGATAGTAGCAAAACAGATCTAACAAAATAACTGATGTCTGTTTCTAAAAAAATTTGGAATTTAGATCATATTTTCTGCAGTAAAGCAGCTTGGTAAAATTAAAAAAAATATGCATAATAAAGACATGAAAAGGTTTAGTGGTGTTTTCCACTAACTTTTTGGAATTACTTCAGAATGAGGATGTGAAAAAATTATAATAAGAAGTAAAAACACTAAAAATTATACCATCAGGAAAAGGACAGTAATGAGTGTTGGCTGCTTTATATGACAATGACTTTTTAATTCTATATATTAAGCCTCTGTTCAGATTTTAACTTAACATTACCACATACTTCCATTACAATATCTCAAAAATTGCAGTGATAAAACGTACGAAAGATTTGACTTTGTGCTATTGTTTATGCTTTCTAAACAAACTTGTGTGTTTTAAGATTTCCAGTGTATTCTAGCCAAATGTAGACTGTTTTTTACACCTGGCAAAAGATTGATTTATTTAAAAATAGCCAAACATCTGCTTTTTTTAACATGCCATTTATAATTTATTTAGATCTTGGTTATATTTCATTTAGCTTCAAAAAGCAAATATGTCACTGAACCCTGATTTATCAAAGGATTTCTGAAAAGTTGTTGTACTTTCCATGTTATTATTTTTATAGAGAATTAAATACTATTTACATGCTAAATTCAAAGACGTTAGAAACACGTGTTTATTACATTTTTCCGAGTCTAAATAAAGTTAAGTTACTTGAGAAAACATTGAGATTTCCATCAAAACCAAAATTGGACAATAAACATAAATAATACATTTGGATGTTGCTAATTTAGCAGGTTTCTCACATCATAAAGAAGATTCCATTCAAATTCCTCTTTTCTTTAACTTTCCTTTAAAAGTATATTTTATTTTTATTTGAATTCCTTCAGCTTTTTCATGGCGTAAGTTACTTTCAGATCTGTGTGGTGTTGAACTGGCAAAAATAAATAAATAAAATACTTGTTGCATCTCAAAGGATATTTATTCCCTTCCAAAGTTTGCAAATAAGGCGTAAAATCTAATAGTGCCTGAGGAATTCTAGGAACAAGTTGAAGTATCCCAGCAGTGGAGCAGTGAGGATATTGCTGAGCTGTACACACAATACTCTTTAATATTTTGTACTTTATGAGGTTTTATCCACCACAAAACCTACAATTTTTTTGCCATTTTCCCCCAGTTGAAACGATTTGCTATCACCATAACTCGATCTGTTATCTCCCAAATAGTTTCAACTGTGTTAATGTGTGCATGTACTTTTTTCCCCCCACCCTCCCTCTTATCAGGCTCTCGGCAGCATTTGTGATTCATAGCAGTCATCAAAGTGATAATAAACTCATTCACAATACTAACAAACATGGGGCTCCCAGTTATTTACGAGGCAAATTCACTGCGATGCTGGGCAGTGGAACAGGGGAGAATCAAGATGGTGTTGATTGATAAATTGACAGGTTAATTTACAAGTGGATAATAGGAGTTAGACCCAGAGGGAGCGACAGCAGCCCCTGCTCTAGCTTGGTTGCACTGCCATCTGTCTTGTGCCTGGGAATCTGCAGGAGCAGGTCCACGGCTTCCGAAATTAAAGACAAAACCCCCTGTTTACGGCAATTTTAATTCGCTGTCTCCCACAGCCCACCGGCCAGCCCTCCCTCCTTCCACCTCCCCGCCAGCCAGATGACTCGTACCTGCAGAAATGCCAGCAGCCCCTCGTTACTTAAAATGTTAAGTGTTTCTAAGGTCCTGGAGTAGTTTTGCTCCACTTTTAATTGAGAAAAGATAAATATTTTTGTAGGTCATAATAGTATATACAGTTCTGTGCTGCTTGCATTGCTTAAAAAGTGATTGTGCTGTTGTCTATTTCATATTCACCTGAAATATATATATTTTTTTAAAGTCATTGAATGAAATAAAACTTTTACCCTATTTTATTATTAACTATTTTTCTTTCTCAATATACGTACATTTCACTGTTCCATCTGGCCGACAGGAACTTAACTACTTCTTCTATTTAGTTCGGAACAAGTTCTGTGAGTCTCCTCATTTTTGTAATCCCTAGGAGCCCTTTTTATGGCAATCAATCACTGTTTTTATGTCATTAAGCATTTAACTAAACTGGTTGTTGGCTTCCCCACAATGACCTGAAATTTCATGGAATTCAAGATCAAGGAACAGTTGCCATTATGTGTCTTTGAAGTTAATATGTTCCAGTCTTGCCGTTTTAGCGTTAGGAAAGTTTTATTGGGAAAATAAAAGGGGTGGTCAGAAATACAGTTTTCTTTTTACAGTAAGTGTTAAATCCTGGGAGAAGTGTTTTGGTTTAAATACCTTGGATGTTTCTGCTGTGGTTGCCAGTGTTCATCAGCTGCCCTGTGTTGCAAGCACAGGGTGAGCTCAGAATTGGATCTCAGAATCCGGTGACAGGATGTGCTGATGCCTCCTATTGTTATCCTGTATTAGCAAGTGTGTGTTACACTTTTTGCATGCCAAATTCGGGGAATATAAGTTCTGCAATGCCCAGTAGCGAGAGCAGGAATCCTGGGAGTTCATTCTGCAGCTCATGATCCGAATTGGGTACAAAGCACAGCACTTGATTGTCTGCTGGTTTTGTTTTCTCTGTAAGTGCTGTTATTAAGAATACCCAGCACACCTCTTGGATCTGGGATTCTCTTCCCAGTTGTTCCTGGAACCCCAGTGGAGAGGAGTAGATGCTGGTGGGCTTGCACAGAATGCTAATTGTCTCTGGTGAACAGTGGTGATTCGTAATGCTCAAAATGAAGTTGTGAAGGCATTCAGGGGCAAATCCTTTCCTCCACGCCCGGCCCAAACGTAGAGGCTTGACGTGGGGGAACTCTGTGGGGAGCAGGGGAAGGGATAAACCTTCCCTTGCACGGGCCACGGACCAACTTGGCTGTAGTCTCCAAGCTACAGGCACCTCCTCTGTGTTTTTGCCTGTCTGTCACAGGGTAAATCGCCGGCGGATCTGCATAGTAACAGAGATGCTGGCTCTGCTATTGCTCCCGCCGACGCGGTGTCAGCAGCGAGGACCCCCTGCACACCATCAGAGAAAACCGTGGCCTGATGCTGTGCTAAAACCCTCCAGTGAGACAGTGTCGTTTTCTGATGCTTTACTGATCAGCAACGTGTTCTCCCAGCTGCATGAGGCTGAGCTGTTCAGGAGCTGCATCTGTGGCAAAACTAAAGCACTTGTTTTGAAGAAGGAAAGGAAAAAAAAAAAGCAAAACCCACGCAGACTGCAGAGGTGAAACCCAGTATTTCCTATGCACAAAACCCAGCCAACCGAAGTTTTTAAAAGATAAAGAACAGGGAAAGTTGGGCTCTTGCAGGAAGAAACTTTAAAATCAAATAATTTTCTAGTCTTGACTGAGGAATTAGGAAGATGTTACTGGTGTTTACAACGAAGTTGAATTCAGCAGTCTGTCAGTCTCACCCTGCCCATCATTGCAACTGGGCAGTTTTCCTTAATTTATTCAGGGTTATTTTTCTGTGCAATGATTTTTTTGGTGGAAGAAATGAGCTTTGTTGCACAGAGTCATTCAGTTAAAACCAGAACGAAAACCAGGATCTGCCTGGGAAGACAAATATTCCTTTACTTTATTGAGGTTTTTCTTGTTGTTGTTTAACAAAAGCACCAAGATAATCCTGACACATGATCACGGGAAAGAAGAACTAAGTTTTAAAGCAGCCGGTGAGATAAGGGTTCACATGACAGGAGTTTGTGCAAGTTGGTGTGAATCACCCTGATCTACTGCTTTACCTGATGGGTTTTGCTGGTCTTCAAGCACAGGTTTAGTGCCCTCTTCACCTGTTTTGTACAGACTTTGGGCTATTTTTTTTCTATGGTAGCTGTCTATTGTGGTATTGAACTGATTTAATTCAGGGTTTTTTTCATGCCTTTGATTTCTTTTGAGCCACCTGGACCAGTGACAGGTTTACAGAGTCATAGATTATAATAGTAATTAATCTTAGAAATTAGTTTTAAAACATTCTGATAAAAGTCTTTTTGAAAATATTGAGTATGAGGAATGTTGTAAGAGCAAGGGTGACGTTTGGCCCTGTTTTTTTATAATATAATGTGAGAACTGTGAATGTCTTAAAGTCTGTGTGTATGTTTATATATACATATATATGCACAGATGTGTAAATGCTCCAAATTCTCACCTGAGTTCAGGTGCCTTTTTTTTAACGCTGCAGCACAGGGCTACAAATAACATGGAAAAAAAGGAGGTGCAGATGCATTTAAATCTCTCTCTTTCCTGGACACACATAATGGTAGTGAACGACAGGTGAGTTACAAGCAGAGAATATTTAGACCCATTGATTTTCATTATTACTTCTTTCTCATTCCATATGTCACATCAAAGCCATGGCAGTGTTCTGTTTGGAAAGGAGATCAATGCAAGGAGATCGGACTGATCCTTGCTATTCACGAGGAGTTTCCAAATTCAGGGGGTGACATAGGATAAAAGTGACCCTGGATTTTCTGTGACTGTTTTCTTAAGTTTAGCCAGACAGGCTGCACAAAGAGGGAAACAAAACAAAAAGCGTAGATTCTGGCTTTGTAAAAAAACTATTCTCTTAATTGATGCTTATTTAAAAACTTAGATATTCTTTTCAACTACAATGCTGGAAGATTGTCATGACTTCTCTTTATTATTCTGAACCATTTCAAGTAAAAGTGCACATCTCTCCTCAGTAAACATATTTTATGAATCAATCCATGCAAATAATGCTTTCTTCAATTGTGCACTTCCTAAAATAACATGTTGACATCAAATCATCCTGTTTTGAAGAGTTTGTAATAATAAATAATAATCAATGCTGCAGACTGAAGGATGCATCAATTATATTTATTTTACCCACAGTAGAGACTCTCTTAGTTGTATATTTTTCTCCAATAATTTTGCACATTTTATTGTAAAGTGTACTTCAGTCTAATTGGCAATGTGGCTACTGACTGCTGATTGAGACAAAATTACACTTTGCCTGAAACAAAAATTGAGTTCTATTATGTGAAACGTAAAATATTGCCATAGTCTTGCAGGATTATTCTAGAATGTGGTTTAGCAGGGACAAAAGAGAACTGAAGAACAGGTAGCGTAAAGAAATAGAACTTGATGCAAACTCCCCCTCCCCCCTCCCCAAAATGTTGTGTAAACTCTAATTCAAATCACAAGGGAGAAGTAAATTTGGCATATTATCGACTTTACAGGGGGGAAAAAAAACGCCTAATTTGGAGATTAGGAAAGAAATTTAAATTTTTTTAAATTATCTATAGGCTACTTTAGTGACTAGAAATTATTTTACTCTTTAGTATGAGTATGTGAGAAAGAGTGAAAATTTTAGGGTATTTAGGATCAGTGTATAATAATAAACAATAAACAGAACTAGTGTTTCGTGGAGTTGTTGGTTCTTTTCAGAGTTGAAGTATGTATTGAATATGGTATTACAGAATAGGGGGCTGCAGCTTTAATAGCTGCGTCCTCAATTATAAAGATTTCTGGGCTTTTTGTGAGGGGGGGAAAAGATCACAGATGTCACCAGAACCGAACAAAAGAAATTCCCTTTCAGAGAGTATAAAATTCCCCTCCAGTCTCTGTCCTATTTTGAGCCTTTAAGAAGTAGTATTTGAGCCCATGGGGAGCGACTGCTTGCTAACTTGTAATTTCATATGATTTGAAATGTGGCACCTGCTGGCCTCCTATGTGGGATCACTTAAGAGGAGCAGCAACTATCTGTAAGGCTGGGTTGTGTAGCCAGTTATCTTCAGCTAAAAATCCCTTTTCACATTTGTCTTACATAGCATCGCGTAGGTGGGGGGTTATTTTGGTATTGGCTGCCAATATGTAGATGCAATTTTGGTAAATCTGTTCTTTGCTTTGGGGAAGTCAGAGTTCCTGTAGTACCTTATTCAACTAAAGCAAATGTTAGAGGTAAGCACCAGACCATAATATTGTCTGCTTAGCTCTGTGGAGCAGTGGGCTAAGGTAAGGAAGATGCAAAACGAGTTATCAAATCAGACAAAGGGACCTAATTAAAACATGATTGCTGAGGTCTACAAAAAATACAATTAAGTTGTAAGCCAAAGAAAATGAGGTGGCAAAGTTAATGTATTTGCCATTTATCTTGTGAGATCGCAGTTCAAAGACTCACTTTCAAATCCTACAGGATCAGCTCTTTCAGATCCTACAACAGTCCAGTAGATTTAAAATTAGATTGGACTCATGCAAAGATATAATGTGTGAATGTAAAAAGGCCACTCTGCAAATAAAAATAGCACACTGCCTGTCACTGCTGAACATCTTCCCAGGATGCAGCATTCAGTATTGCCTCATGTAGACAGAGTAAAATTGAAACAGGGAAATCCAAGTGCAAATCACACTTCAAGCTGTGTATAGGTGAAACTCTGGCATCAGAGCCTAAACATCCTGTCTCTGTGTAAAGGAACTAACTCAAGTTTTCTCGACACATGTCCCCAGTTTAAGTAGCCAAAAGGTCTGTGTTACGGTTGATTTAATTATATTAGTTAGTTTTGCTGTGGCCCAAATGTATTGTATTATTCATGAGTATCTTCAAGACTAATTAATATTTTTCTTTCATTTTTTAAAAATTTATTTATTGCTGAATTGCAGGTCAAGAAGGGAGATTGTAGTCATGGGAGGAAAAGAGTGGTACAGAAGTCTCTGAGTTTAAAATTCAGGTCTGTCACCATTTCCTATGTGCCAAGACATGTGACCTTCCTGTCCCTTGAGTTCCCAACTGATAAAAATGAGGATGTGTTTGAACCATGTTATCTGGATGTTCTGAGTTGGGGATAAAAGCACCTTACTCTCATTTTTTCTTTTTAAAGCGATGTTGAACAGGCAGAGTTATTTCAGCCATCTCCTGGCATGTTTCTGTGGTCAAGCTGAGGTTGGTTTGGGCTTAGGGCTCAGACTGTAAAGACACAAGGTGACACTTGTCACCTACTGAACTATTGTGTCCAAGAGCTCACGACCTGGTGGTGTGAGGCTCACGACCTGGTGGTGTGAGGCTCACAGGGGTTGGGTATTTGGCAATTAATGTATACCACTTTTTCTATGATTTTTGTCCTGCTGAGAAACTGGGCAGAATATAAGTCAAGTTAGAAAATATTTCTTTCAAGTGGAGATGGTCCCCCTCCCCCTCTCAAAGATCGGCCCTATTCCAGTTCTTTTATTTTATTCTTCCTATTATTTTTTGACAGTCTGTGTATGGAGATATTTCTTGCCAAGATGAAAGTCACCTCTCTCGTGCTTGCAGTGCTCTGTCAGTTCTTTTTAAGGAGTTAAGTGCACTGTGAGTTAGTAGGAACAATGAACCTCACTTGTTCTTGCAGCTGTCTGTAAAATCTTACTTAATATTGTTTTGTGGAACAAAATTAGAAGTTTTTAGTTACCTTCCCCAGTGTGTTGATGGCACCATGATTAAGCACAATATTTAAGGCAATGTAGCATGAACATGTGAAACTGAACAAATAACCCACAGGTATCTTGGTATATCTGAGCCTTCTTATGTAGTATCAGAATTGGTTGTAGATTAAAAAAATATGTGTATGCCAAACCTCACGCGGGGCAGAGGTGAGAGAACCACAGGCTGTGGTGTGGTGTCCTACTTTCCCACTCTTCCAGCTCATTGTTTAATTGGAAAGTAAGATTTGCATTCCGGGCTGAGGTCTGCCCAGCACCATGCAGCCCTGCGGCTCCAATGGGGAACTCATTTCCTACCCCTGTACAACCTCCATTCTGATGAATTCAAACCTAAAAGGGAAATTTTCCTCGTGAGTGACCTTGCACTTTTCCTCCTGTTGCCTAGAGGAGAGCAAGATCAGTGAGCAATGCTGGATGACACACACCATACTCCTGTTCCTCGCTGCCCCTGCACCCCAGCCGCTACAGATTGTAAAACCACATGTCCATAATCAGAGATAAAAATAAATCCAGCACTGGGAGGTGAGTAGTCTCCTTCTGTTGCATTCAGATAGCCCAGTCTGAGGTGCTGAGCAAGCAGGGGAAAGTGCATCAGGCATCTGTGAAGGATGCTGAAGTTGGGAGATTGATATTTCAGCTAGGCTTTTGTCTTGGCATTCTAGAGGATTTTTTTTTTTTATTCCTGCAATTTATTATTCTTATTGTGCATAAAACAGATTAAAACAAAACACCATGTCATTACAGCTAGAGAGAAAAGCTGTATGCTGAGCGAGAAAAAGCACTGAACTGCTAGAGTAAGGGCAAGAGGAGAAAACAGAGGTACTTTCTGTTGTTTCCTTTGAGGAGAGGTGAAGGCAAAGGGGAGATTTAGTGGCTGTTCCTTGTGGCAGAAAATCATCCCTGATTGTTTGTAGAACAGAGGCATATGAGTGTCAAACAGATACCACGGATCCACAAAGATACATCCTGACCTGCGTGCCTGCTGGATGCGCATGTCATGACTGTAGTTTTGCCATGGTAAAAATGTCAAAAGTCATGAAAACCAAGTGAAAATGAAAGAGAGGAAAGTCACTGGCAAGTTTTGAAGTAATCAAATGACCCTTGCAGACCTGGATCTCTCTAATCTAATTTTCTTAAGGTCTGAAGGGTGACTTATGCACCTTCTATTAAGCAGTACCTAACCCTTACCTCTCAGAGCCCTTGTGTACACTGGGGCCTTTAGGAATCTCTCTATGCTGGTTTGTGCTGTATGAAATCCCTGTGCTAGGGTCAGGCTGCCTTGTTCCAGTTGAATTTGTGATACTGTCACAACATGCTGATCATTAGTCTATGATCACATTTTCCGTTGTGGGTGTACTGCTGTATCATACGTGTCCTCTAGTTTGGTTTGTTTTTTAAACAAATCTGGAAGTAATTTTTTCACACTGATCCTCAGTATTTTTTTCCTGGCTTTTTTTTTTTTTTTTTTTAATCATAAGGTTGAGAATTAGATCAGATGCACAGCGCGGCAAAAAGGAAGGACGAGACTGTGACTCTGTATAAAATCCCTGTATCTCCTTCTGACCAGAAAGCTGTCTCGTGTGACGCATCCTTGATCTTCCAATACACCCCTAAAGCTATTAGCTAGGCTGAATTACTTCTTAACTTGTAGTGTATGTTATCTAAACAGACCATTTTTGGGCTAGTATACATTTAAAACCTCCCTTCACCCTCCTTGTCTGAACCAAACTGGCCGTTTTTCAGGTTCAGATCAGATCACATCAATCTCCCCTCCAAACGTGCTCCCAGCTTCCTTTTTCTCATGCCCTACAGCTTCCCCTGTGCTGGGAGATCAGGTGGCGAGTTGTCAGCAAAGCCCAGCTGCTGCTCGTCTCGAAATTCACGCTTGCTCTGAGCTCCCCCATTAGTTGTGCCCTGGAGAGTGGTGGTGTTTGCTGCTACCAGGGGAGCCCAGAGCCGTCCGTGTCTCTGCCAGCTCTGAAACTTCAGAGGGCCAGAGGCTCTGGTGTAACTAATAGGGAAGTCTGGAAGCAATGGGAGACTTGAACGTAGAGACACAGCCCGGAGCCCGAGCCAGTGGTCTGTCACTACCGTTCCTCCTCATGCTGCTCCTGGAAAGATAAAGTGTACCCTGCAACCCCCTGTGCTGGAGCTGTGGCTTCAGTGAAGATGGTGGCAAAGAGATTGCTAGTGATAAAATGTATATTGAAGTCAAGGGAACAGGAGGGAAAGGACATGTGAAGAGTGACCTTGAAAACAGACCCGGTGTGCAGGGGGTGGGAAGGTACCAAACGAAGGGACGACAAGCAGGTTTCTCTGCGCAGGGCTGCCCAGAAATGTGCAAAGTCTCTTCTGTGTGACACAGAAAACTGCAACAGAGCTGAAGTGCTCCTGTGCCATCCTGTGATGGAAGGGCTAACACCTGTTTTATTCCAAAGACTGGGAAACACAACCCTAGGCAGTTTTTCAACAGGAGTATTTTTGAACAGTTGGGCAGAGCTTTGCTCAGCTTTGGGTAGTCCCTGTGATAACCGTCTATGTGAGCATCCTCTGTAGCACTGAACACTTCCAGACCAAGAAGCTAGTTAAAATAGTGAGGATAACCCTCTGTTTTGATGTTTTTCCTTAGGTGTTTGTAAAACTGATTCCATCATCTCTTCAAAATGAGTACTGCAAAATGGTAACTTCTCCCAAAATGATTAACAAACGGATAAATGAAAATTTACAGTTCAAAGACTGATTTCACATGAATATTCTTCTATCATGAAAGTGTTCTCTGGAGCCTATTTGGCAACTGACTATATCTCTGTGTCCTTCGGATATGAAAAAGTGATGGGATTTGGGATAGTGATATTTGTGTTTCAAATGTGAATGTTACATATCTTCTTAATATGTCAAAACAGCAAAGAAAAGTCTAAGTAACCTTTCACTATAGTAATAAATTTTTCTGTAATAGACTTAGTTCAGAAAATTCACTTGCTTTTGAAAGCCCTTTCAAAGATATGGTTATGTGGAGGAAACCAGTGATTCTTGTCCCTCTTATCTGAAGTCTGCTTTGAAATCTGTGAATCCCTTCCTCATCTCTCTCTCTCTCCCATCTCTCTCTCACTTCTGGTAGTTGTAAACTGGTACGTTATGACCATTCTCTTACTCTGTAGAAGTCAGGAATGACTCAGAAATTCTGAGTTCTTGCTCTTCTCTCTTCTTGAGTAACTTCTTCCCCCTGAAGAAAGTTGATTTAATTGTTGTGCAGAAACCTTCTGTTCAAACAGAAGGACGTCAGCTCTGCATTTTTACACTTTTGCCTAATCATTAATCTGAGTTACAGATGCAAGTGGTTCGTGTGCCAAGGAAAATGGACTGATTCGGCCCCTTGTATTTCATGCTCTTCTTCTTGCACACCACCGTGTCCCTTATGTTCCTGTGGTAATCCCTGTAAACTAGGAAACCTTACCAGCTGATAAATCCCTATCAAGGGAAGGTGATGAAGGACTTGGATAATGCTGTTAGAGTGATGGAATGAGCAGAGGTCAGGCAGACTGAAAGCAATACCAGCATGGCTAGTGTCAACTAGACTGGGAAGGTAAAATGTGCTTCCATACACAACCTATTACTTCCTGTCAAAGTGGAAAAGGCTTTTCTGCTCAAGTTCTATTACCAATGTTATTGATACGGGTGCATGGACAGATACATCTTCAAATATGAATTGCACACTTTAGATATTTGGTTGGTCTAAAATATAAATTCATGCCACAGAAGATAAAAATAATACATGAATCCTTGTCAAAACCATTTGATGGCAAGATCTTCTTTCTAGTCTTTGAAAAATGAGCCTCAAGGGGTGAAAGTATCACATTATTAAAGGTAATCACTAGTTCTAGACAATTATTTTTCTTCTGTAAACTTCTGCATCTTTCTTCTGAGGACAGTGCCCCTTGAAGGGACTTCTCAAAATCTAGACTTATTAAGAGAGGTCATTTATGTAAATGGATCTTGTATTACAAGATTAACTTTTATTTTTTTCTCTCTTGTTATCAAATCATAAGTGATGAGACGCTCTTTAAGTGCAAGATAACTTTATGACACTATCCTGTTGGATTAGAGAAAAAATGAGGTTTGCGTTATGGAAGCTGGAGGGTTTTTGGTGATCTTTTCCATTTAGGGACAAGTTTTGCCACTGACCAGGATGTATCATCTTGAGATTGGGCACATCGTAGAATGCTGCAGAATTTACTTTATGCTCTAAATTCTTACCTAAGCCCTGGTCAATCTAAATACCAGTATGAAGGAAGTAAACCAAAAGGTAAACCTTTTGGTTTACTTCCTTATTTTCATCCCAAAGTAGTTGTTCCTTGTAAGCCTCTATACACTGTTTAAAACTTTTTTAAATTTAAAGTTAACTTTGTTAAAATTTGATAAACTTTCAGTGATAGTGGCCTGTATGAAACACCATATGCCCCACAAATTTTCTTAATTTTTGTGTTATTCCTGAAGCCCCTAAAAATGCCAAACTAAAAAATCCAAACCAAACAAAATCCCAATCTCTTTCCTTGATGTGCATATCAGTTCAACTGCTTGCAGACTTGTACAGTGGATTAACTGTTCAAACTATGCATTTTGCTTCCTCTTAATCTTTCATGGGCTTGGGTTTGTTGCTCAAGTAGGGGACAAGAAGGATCTGTGACATACATTCTTAGTGGTGCTTTTCCTTGGTGCAAAGTTTGCCAAAGCAGCTCCTAGATTTGCAGATGTTCAGTGCGTTTGTCTTATATTTGGATTTAATCCAGAGAGGCAAAGAGTCTCAACTCTTGAGGACTGGCATATTAGTGTCCTCGTGAGCTCAAGATTTTGCAGGATTAGACAGCACACTGCATAAAGATCCTCTGATCTGTGACCTGTGGTCTCAGGCACCACTGCAATGCACATAATAATAACACCAGTTTAGTGAAAGTGCTTGAAAATTATTATATTTTTTTTCCCCTGACTAAAGCTCTTCAATTAGGAGGTAAGTCATTTCTGCTGAAATAAATGCTAAATGGCTTGACTTCACATTTTGTAGTTCGTATGTGTTGAAGTCCAGAGGAGACTATTTCTGTGCAGAATATGTCAGCTTCCCAATAATGATCTCCTGAAAGTCTCCATTTATACAGGAAAATTATTTTACTGCTTTTAAAGGAAGCTGTTGCATTTATGGATTCTGGCAACTTAAATCCACCATTAATGGGAGAGAAGAAGCAATAGTCAGATTAATATACTTTTTCCTCTGTGCATTATGCTGTTTACCTAATCACAAGTTCATGGTGGAAGATAATTCAGAAGAAAATGTATCACATGAATTTTGGATGACAGCCTGACTTCCCATAACTGGCTAACTAACATTAACTCTGAAATTGTATTTCTTGATGGGAAAAGTATAATAAAAAAATAAGAGTACACATGATAAAGGCATTTCTTGTTATGGTCTAGCTGACACCTTTCTCAAGATCCTGGAGGGGTAATCACAGGCACTTGGCAATAATGGTGTAAGCCTGAGGTGGGCAATGTGCTACAGCCCTGTGACTGCTAACGAGTCTCACATCTCGCTCTCATTTCTGCCCCCCTGCGAAAGGTGTGGGCAGATCACAATCATCCCGTGTAATATTACTGAGGGGGCCTGATCCTGCAAGCCTTTGCTTGTGGGCAGGGCTCCAGTGACTTGTCAAACTTGACTTCACTTGTGCTCATATAAGTAATAGCTTGAGGACTGGCGTGGTGTTTGCAAGAGACATCACCTCCTAGTTGTCCAAGTTTGTGGTAACAATTTTCCTATTTAAAGGAAAAGAGCATTCCCTCTTTCCCTCCCTGAAATAATACCTTGATTAATTGTTTTCTAAAGCAACTTATATCATGGCATTTAAAACAATTGCTGACTGTTTTTTCCTGTTAGATATCAGGGAACTGTCTCAGTATATTTTTGATTCACTTGAGCTTGATTAATATCTACTCAGAAACCTTTAATGCTGTGGCTAAAGAGGAATGTACAAAGGACTGAAAAAATTTATAAGGAACCTTTTGACAAACCCAAGTGAGAGTGGGTCGCACCTGACACTTCGGTCCTCAAAACAAATGGTTGATGAGAAATAATTTCTGTGCACAGGTGAATTCTTCTTGCCTAATAAGTCAGCCTTCTCTCTGCTTGTGTGCACGTGTGAGCATAGTGTTGTTTAAACATCATTTAAAATATAATAAGCAGTGAATAAATTAAGAATCTGTTTGTTAAACTATGCATATATTTATACACAAAATTAAGTGGTGTATATTTCGTTGAGATTAAATGTGAAAATGTTTTGATCAAGTAAGCATAGGCTCCTCCATTCCTCCACTCCTGTTCAATGCAGTCTTTCTAATTCTGATTTTTTTTTTTTTATTTGCCCTTCATTGACATTTCTTTCAGAAAAAACATGGATACTTGTCCATGCCTATACCCCTTGTCATGCACCTCCATTTCTGGGTTCTGTTCAGCTTCTTACCTACAGCCCCAGGCATTGCTGTCTGCTCAATAGTTTCCAACCCCTGTAAAGAAGAAACAAGATGACGTATTACTTTTTAAACATAAACCGCACATGACTAAGACCCAATAATTCGCTCGCTCCCGCTAGGATGCTGAATGATTAAGTCTGACATCAGTCAGTGCCAGTAGTGTATTTTTGATAAACCGTAGTTGTCTGCTGCATACTCCAACATCTGTATTTTTCACACCAGAGGCATCTGTCTTGTTCAAGAAAATGAGAGACATGTAGCACACTGCTCGTGCAAGTAGTAAAACTGATAGAAACTGTACCAGTTATCATTCTACATAGAGCTCCTTTCTTAAGTGATAGCAAATGACATATTTGGACCACTTTTTAGAGGAACTATTTCAGGGAACATAGTTTTGTGACCTACTGTGAAACTTGTGGAGATCCATCCTCAGATCCAATAGCATCTACAAGTGGCAGAAAAATGAGCCCAAGTATTAATTAAGCTTGCCACTGCTATTTATCATTAGACAAAGATTTTCCTCTTCACACACCAATAAATTTAGACGTCTTTAGAAATTTAATCTACTGAAAGAGATCTCAAAGTCCATGTTCTTTAGAAATGACAAAACTGGTCTTACTGTGTGGCATAAAATGTCTATACTGTAAGTAAATATTTAAAAAGGTAAATTGGACCCTGGCTATTTACCTGTGATGCAGGAAGAACTGCAATTATTTATATCAGAAATGAAGTTAGGCTAATATTCTTAGTGAAAATCGTCACTCTAATCATGCTAATTTTGTTCACGTTTTCTGTTTCTCTATCATAAGTCATGGATCACGGATCACTGAAGTTTTATTTATTTTTATGTCTGCAAGCACAAAGTTACCATAGTCAGAAAGCAGGTATCTCTTTCTCTCAATATCCTTCATGTGCGTAGTAGCATTATCTTTTTATTAAGGAACATCATTGCTATTTCATATTTATTTATAAAAATAAGAAGTCAGTATTTAATATTTCTAATCCATCTTAACTTAAAACAGACTCCCAAATGTGACCCCTGGAACAAAGGTGAGAAGGAAGAGGTGCTAATTTGACACCGTTGTGTTAGCAAAACCAGAATGGGAGCAAAAAGAAACAATTTCTTATATTAAAATTAAAAGTCATAAAGTCATAATGCTGTGACTTAGCAGTGTTTACCTCTGGCAGTGCATTTGCAGCTGGTATTTAGCAGCGTCAGCACTCTGTGACTCTAAAGGAGATTGTGGAAAGCAGCCTTTCTCAGGTTTTACTGAAAAGGAAATGTTTGACTTTGATCACAGTTAAAACGACGGCATAGTCAGTAGACAAAATACTGCAGATAGTTAGAAAAGGCAACTGCTTTGGAGTATGTCCTTTAAACTCTAATGGATCAGTTAATTCTCCAGAATATTTACTGGGAGAAGTCCTAAAAGGGTTAAGAAGCTGCTATAAGAAAGGCTAAAAATGATAGACTGGAAGTAAAAGAGGTAGTAAAAATTGAAGGATATAAAAAAGCAGAGGAATGTGGCTGGGGAATAATAAAATAAGAGAGAGAAGTTAAACCAGTGACCCTTGTCGGCAGTGAAAAGCGGGAGATTAGAAAATGTTTCATGCTAATTTCCATGGAGATTTCTTTAATTTATCGAAAATTACTTTCTTCTGCTTTGATTTGTCCAACTGCCTGCCCCCTCGCAGCTTTTTCGGGGTGGTCCTACCCGTCACGCCATGCTGAATATGGGCCTCGTTTGCCCCCACACTGGGCCAAAGCGTCGTGAGATTACTGAAGCGTCTCTGACGTCTCTATCAGCTTGTGCCACCACAATGCCCTATTCCCTTTTTTTTTTTCTCCTTCTCTCCCGCTCTCGCCTCTCCCCTCCGTAGCAGAGTCTTAGGATTCCTGTCACATGATGGCTTCATTGGGGGCCCCTTGCTGAAGCGTTTTCACTTTTCTCCTGATCCGTTCAGCTTGGTTCTCTCTGCTGCCTGGCATATCAAAGGAGATTTGTGGGTCATTGAGCCATGGACGCAGAATATAAAGTTATCAGCCTGCCTGGCAGCATCACAACAAAACCCGCCCCCACCCCAGCCATCAGTTACCATCTTCATCCTTCAAGTGGCAGGAAATTGTTAGTCTCCCTTACAAATGTATATTGAAAGCATTTAATTTCTAAAGGATAATCAGGATGTAGAGGTACCAGCTAAAAGACCTTAAATATTACATCTTCTAATAGGGCACTTCGGATTATAGCATGATGTAGTAAGATGAAGAAGCTGCTTATGTCTCCAATTTTAAAGACACGGGCTAATATTAATGACAAGCTGTATTTTTGCAGAATAATAAAGTAATTTGCTTACCATCTCCAACCTTGTCACAGATAATAAATGGATGTATTTGATTACAAGCATTCTTGGCCAATGGAAATTGATATCACTTCCTCAGTCTAGCTTGGTTGAGGATTCGATCCCGACTGTTTATTTGGGGATGCAAAGAAAGGTTCATTACATTAATGTTTCTAAATGTGGCCATTTAGCATCATTTGAATCATCTCTGTCCAGTTCCTTTCTGAGTGCTGGGGCTACTTAGCTCTCAAGTGAGTGATCCTGGTAGAAATGCCAAGATTCAGTTTGTATTGAGTTGAGTATCCAAAAGGATGTGGGGAAAGATGGCACCCAGTACCTGCAAAAGGTGAGGAGTACAGTACAACAGCAGGGTTAGAAATATCTGTCTTGTAATGTCCATTGTAAGTCAATTAGAAACGGGTTCATTTGTAGTGGTTTGGATCTCTTGTGAGGGCTCTAAGCACCTTTTAAGATGAGTCCTCATTAGTCTTTTCAAAATCAGTGTTTAAACCGTAGCCTGAAATGTCTCCCTCAACTCCCTCTGGACAGTGAACTTGCATATTAAAGACCTTCTTTATGCTGTAACTAAGCCTGCTCCGTGTCTGCTGCTGAGCTTAAGGCTCTCCCTGCAGGGTGACTCACCTCCATCGATTGATTTGCTGGGAGGTTTCGTGGTCTGGGGCAACAGAGATTTGGCTCTGCCTGCCCGAGGCACACACTGCAGCAAGGCCTGTGTAAGGTCCTAGGGAAATAATCCTGAGGGAAGATGGGTGTAATGGATGATGCCACAAACATTGGAGGGAAAGTCAGAGTGATACCAGGAGTTTGTGATGGCTGGTGAACAAATTCTGACAAACTACAGATACTGTGACCCCTCTAACCATAGTTTTGTACTTGACAGGCAAGAATATGGGCAGTTCTCCCCAAATCCCACAGCTGGGAGATACACATAAAATCGTAGTCCAAACCCACAAACCCTATGCTGGATTCAGTGCTATTCTGGTGTGTCACCTACTACTTTAAATACTCACCACATCTCTTAAATCTGGTAAAATCTCTTAAATCTGAAACCTCTTGTGTCTTTGCAGCCAATGGACCAGCAGAGTCCCCTGATGCATAACTGTATCTTTGCATATTTCCTATATAAATAAAAGTTCATATTTTTGGTTCTGTTTTAATATGTAAATATCCCTTTCCATCAGTAAGTTTGTTTGTTGTGTCTATATTGGCTTCCGTATTTCAATATAGCTTGGTCTGTCACGTAGTTTATTCATGCTTCCCTTTCTAACCATCACCATCTCTTGTTTCTTGTGTTTAAATCTTGGCTCCGTAAATGATTTTAAATTCCCTCATGATCAAACATGATCATGCAGAGCTTGAAGTTAGAGAGAATGTTAAGTGTTCTCTAATTAATTGCATAAATGTGGAATGCAAGAATTAAGTGTTAACTGGCAATTTCTGTGTGCAATAGGCTTCCTGAATATGTGCTAGATTATAACTTACATGTGCTTGGGATACTGCCTATTAACTATTCATGTGACGCTTGTTTTCCAGGGGTGGTCATGATTCTCCTTTCCTTTAATGATTCTAAAGTTTGCTAACGTATTAATAGAAGAATATCTAGAACGTAGTTTTGTCCTGCCTATTGTCTATATACTTAACCTTTTCCCTTTAGTTCTGCATGCAAGCACACGTATGTATGTGTTCTGTATCATGTTCACATATAATTGAGAAAGAAACAACATTTACACAGCTATGGTTCATTACTTAATTCATTTCAAATATAAATGACATACATTTCAGAACAGTTTACAACTGGGCACACCTTTCTCTTTGAAAACTGACCAATTACAATGACTGTTCTGTTTGATTTTGAGAGGCAAACCTTTGTAGTATGTGCCATTTTGTTACTTACGTTAGAAAGGAATGCTTTAATCGCCTTAGAAGTTAACCTTAAAAAGGAAACATCTACCTCATTGTGGTATTGACCTTGTTCTGGTAAATTGCCATGTTTTCCTTTACCTACGTTGCACTATCAGTGTGAGATGTTTACATCAAGGTTAAATGTTTCTTTTTTGAGGTCACTTACTCTAGTTCTTTCTATGTATATCTCTGGAAAAAAAGAGAGCAATCAGACTGGCTAACAAAGCAACCTGCGAGAGCTGTACCGAATCCATCAATTCTTTTGTGTAAAACTTACCCTCACTTTGACATTCTTGTCTGGGCAACGCTCAAAATGCAAAGCAAGTTGTGCTTAAATCCAGCAAGGTTTTCACAGATGACGCAGCCCGCGGGAGAGGAAGGCAGGTCCACTCCGGGGTAGAGCAGGTGCTATGGCTCGGCTAGCCGAAGGGCTGCGGCACGCACTCCGGGCCCGAGGAGCTGAGACGCAGGGAGGCAGAAACCACGCAAGCACACAGCACCAGGGACCGGGTGGGAGTGAACTTTATTTAGATGGTGGCGGCCGTTTTTATAAGGTTTGCCGTGGAAGGGTCTGGAAGAAAAGCGGAGCCTACCAAATAAGGTAAAACTCGGAGGTGCGGGTTTACAAACTTGGGAAGGATAGGTGGAGGAAAGGGAAGCTTCTTTTCAAATTTGAAACGGGGAAGGTAACATGGACATATATGGTAACTGAGAGAGATTGTGACCTTATAAGGAATAACAACATTAACAGAGCTTAAACCGATTATATACGAACGAATAACAAAGTATTTAACAATTATAACTACATAACCTCTGTCTTAAACGTATTGTAAAGCTCTTCTGTAAAAAGAGTTCCCACACACAGAAGCTTATGAAAACTTCTATTTTACCTGGTCTCCACGTGTGAAAGTTTAAACTGCCCAGATTCACCTTAAATCTTCATCTATTTTAGAGTCTTTTGACTTTGGTACGGTTTTGTTTGTTTGTTTGTTCGTTTGTTTTAACCTCCAAAAATATGAGCTTTGCACTATTTTCTCTTTGATTTGGAAAACCAGTCCGTATTCTCTCTCGAAAGCAAAGGAAGAGGAAGTTAGTAGAGAAATTGATTTGAGTTTTTATTTGGTTAAAATTTTGAGTGTCTGAAAATAGTTAAAGAGGTTTGAAATTGCTTTGATTTCTCCTGAAGAACCCAGAAGGCCTATAAAGGAAACAGAAAACATACATTCATGGAGAGACTATCTTATCACTTTGTTGCCCTTGAAATGAAACTTTATATGCAAAGTATGCTAAAGGAATTTTTTATAAGATATTTGAGTATTTGCTGTGTCGAGGAAGTCAGACTGAACATCAATTTTCTAAAACAGTGCTGAATATTCAAATTTCAATTTTCATATGACAACTGTATAAATCCAAAAAATTCCAGTTTTTTTTTTCAGTGCTTCTCATTACAGAAGACTTAAGATACATCTGAATAATTTGGGGTAATCTTTGTAGGAGCACAAACCCAAAAAGACACAACTAGAAATCAAAAAGCCTGTTCACACCAATGAATCTGGATTTCTTACAGCAAAGATTTAGGCCATGCCTAATACCTGTAGTGTTCAGTAGTCTTTATTTTTTCCCAGAACACAAAACCAAACTGGAAGGCCAAAAATTCTGAATTCAATTAAAGGTAGCTTAACATAGTAACAGGAAACTGTTTTCATATGTATTATTTTTACTGAAGTATTTCTTATGCACATATTCCACATTATTGTGTTAATGCTTATATAGTGTGGCTGGCTTACCTTGATGAAAAGCATTTATGAAAATGGAAAAATTCATACCCCTCTTAATTCTACCTCACCTATTTTGATAATTTCTAATTATTTTCATGATATGGCCCCAATAAAGATCATAGAGTAGTGCAGTCAGCATTTGTTGAACCTGTAATTTTAATGAAATGTAGTACTGTATTATCCCTACAGCTAGGTTGAAATCTCATAGGAAAATATTGTTCGCTGATTTTATTCTCTGAAATATGATCTAAAAAAAATAATACACGGCAAGTTGTGTATGAAGACTCCTGCAGCATACCTTTGCCAGCCTCTCTTTCCCTGCATGTATTGTGGGCTAACGTAAACACAATTAAATGAAGTATTTCTTTCCTTTGGGATCTTAGGATAGCAGCAGTTAATAATAGAGCACTGCATTTCATTACAATTTTGGGTCTGAGGCTGTAGAACCTAGATATGGAGAATATCAAATGGAATAGCCAGGAGAAATAGTCAGCAGAACTGATTACCTAGAGGAGTGCCTCCGTGTGTTTTGTGCATAATCATTTCACCAATTATTCCTAATTTAGTTGATGAGTTGACTTAGTTGTATTTTTTTTCTCTTCTAAAAGCAGAGCATTAAATATTCTTCTTTTGCTTGTTCCAGCTCCACTTTAGAGGCAAGGTGCTTAATATGGAGAAGCACATTGTCTCTCCTTGTCCTTTACTCTCTAGGACTCGCGTGGGTGTGTGAAACAAGGGAGAGAAGGGTTGTAGGACTTCTGACTCACGAGGCCTTGCCTCGTAAGGATGTGATTGTTAGTAGCTAAGGAAAGCAAGAGAGATTCAGGAAGCAGCTACTGGTGCTCCAAATAACTTCTGTATTGGAGTTGGAAGGGTTATGGCAGTACAAGGTCTTTAGTAATAACCAAAGAATATGTTTGCTGGAGAAGAAAAAGGGTTGTCACCTCACTGTGTCTCTGCAAGGAGCCTGTTATTTACTGGACTTGTACCAGAGGGAAAGGATGTAGGACTGCGTGGTGGTGAGCATGGGTATTCTGCTGAAGATATCACATCAGTAACAGGTCGGATTCTCAAATGAGCGGCAGCTTTTTCTTTCATTCTGATGTGGCCAAATCTGGCCCATGACAAGTAGGAGGTGTTCATACCTTGTCCCTATCACTGCAGCATCATCCGGGGAGCCACAGCTGGGGGAGGCAGTTGGCATCCGACTCGATAAACCCCATCCAGAAAAACACTTGATGTTGGGTGTTTGATTTTTCCATTCCACACAAACTATTTCTACTGAAAGTCAAGAAGTGAAAGTTGAGTGTCCTCAAGTGCCTTTAATGGGTTTATTTTATTTAACTATATCAAAAACATTTGAAAATAAATATATCTAAATTATGCGCAGGAAAGTCAATTAGGCCAAATATGGTACTTGATTTGGCAGAGTTATTCTTAATTAAACAAAAATTTGTGATTTCACAATAGTGACATTTGTCAGTCAGAGAAAACTCTGAAAGTTTTAGGACTGTGTTACCAAAAAGATGTGCAGTGTAGCTAATGTGATAGCTGTGGAAATTCTTAGAGTTTGTTTCCTAATACTTATATTACTAGATAGCCCTCACTTTTCTTTCTCTAAAATTTAGAACAATAGATGGTGGAAAAGTGCAAGTCAGTCACTGATTACAGTGAGAACGTGCAGAATATTTGATGTTTTTAATGGCAAGGCAGATGAGGGAAGCAGGAAAGTAAATGAATTTGAACCCTTTGAAAAATTTATTCTGTGTGTTTCACTGATTTTGAGAAAAAAGAAAAGGAAGGCTATACCCATGTTGGTGTAAGTCTGAAGTAATTGCTCTAAAAGAACAACCTGCAGATGATTTAAATTAAATATAAAAAGAGTTACAATCTAGTCCCACATTATTTGGGAAGATTTCAATTAGTGTGCTTCCTTTGTCGCTTTGAATCATCAAACCATTACGGTTTTTTTTCGTCTTTTTCAGCTTTTGTGATTTTGTTTTAGTTGCATGGAGTAAAATATTCATCTTTGCATATTTAAATATGAGGAATACAAATAAGAGAAAAGTAGCTTTGAGTCTGGAGAACTTTTTTTTTAAAACCAGTCAGGTTTCTGAGTGCCCCAAGGGCAGCAGAAGAATATGACAAAGCCCCTCAAGGAAAAGAAAAGTTGAAGTTGCTCCAGCTGCATAGCCTGATCCCAGAAAACTAGGGCAGTATATTCCTTAAGCTCCGCTCTTGGACTGACCAAAGGAACTTGAGATTTATTGTTTTGAACTTTAGCTCTCTTGGGCTGGTTCTCTGTGTCCCTGCCTAGGTGAAGGGAGGCCATATCCATAAATCTGACCTTACTTAGGGAATGCAGAGTGTCACAAACCTTCCTCTCAACAGTAGTGATTTCTATTCTGGTCTTGGCTTCCTCGGCGCTCCCGCGTACTTGGCTCACTGAGGAGCCTCGGTAGGGATCGCTTGTATGTAAACAAGGAATTTGGCAGGAACTCAATCCCTTTCAGCAAAGTTTTCGTGATATATTATTACCCATAAGGGAACTTCGCTTCCTTCACTGGAACAGTGCAGCATCTCATTTTATTCAGTTCTTGTCTTCTCTCTGTCCTCTCTCTCTCTCTTATCATTTTCATATGCTGTTGTCTCTCAGCTTTCATGGGAAGATTGCTGTTTCAGAAGATTAAGATGAATCTAATTTTATGTTTCAAATCCACATAAAACACAGATAGTTATGGAAGCTTGGACTCATTGTGACAGCAAATTCAGCCTCGAATGCCCTGCAGGGAATTATGTCTTAACATGTTGTATCTCTTTTTCAATGCCTGCAAGGCTATTTCTTCATCACCATGTAAACTGCATGGTGGGGAATGCCAGCAAAAAATAAGATGCAGTGGAAGATAAAAATTCAGTGTAAATAAGGTGTAAGATAGACAGTAAGATACAAAATGGCTTGTTCTATTTAAACCTACTGGGTGGAAAACAGAAATGAGGGACACATTTCCGATTTTCTCACAAACTAAAATAAAGAAAGATCTATTTAATATTTGTTGACAGTATCTGTAATATGCACTGGAATTCAGCTCGCTGGCATCTGATGCAGTTTTAAAAAAAAAACCACGAAAAAATACACAATATAAACCAGCATTATATTTGTATGCGATGATGAAATGTTTGTTTCTAGCACAATTCCCTTTGGGAGAGGTGGGGGATGGGAGATGCTGCATGATTCTGCTTTTTCATTTGCAGCAATCACTAATTTCAGATGAGTTGTTAGACCACACGCGAGTAATTTTCCTAAACAATGGCTTCAATTAGTGGTCAGATCCAGCTTGTTGGTGTTTTACCCCGGCCTGTACAATAGACATTTTGCAGATGTCATGCAGTGTTCTTCCAACAGCTGTGTGAGATTTCCTTCTGAAGAAAGTGTTCAGCAAAGGGAAGTTGGGGGGCCCATTTGCCTGTGTTTGAATGTTTAATTACAGAGATTGCGAGGCAGGGCTGCTGCTGCCTGCGACCACTTAGCACTTACACAGAGGGCTGAGTGAGTAGTGGGGTAATGTATTTGAGAACATGTTTGTTAAGACCAACTTGCAATTCATTCTGGCTGTCATTATTCATAGAGCTGGATGGGATTCTACCGCACATGTGCACCAAAAAAAAAAAAAGAACAGAGTTTTCATCCCCTAAAGGAAAAGAAAATGTATCTCGGGACTTCAGTGAAAGGAATTGTTTTTTAAAAAATATTTTAAGTAAGAAGATATTGATAAATATTTTAACCAATTCTAATGATATATCTTTTTCACAGTTATTTTACAGTTGGGTTTTGACTTAATTGGGAAAGTGTAAAGATCACTTCAGTCAGAACTTCAGCACAGAACAGTGCAAATCCAGGGAATGTGAAAACATTGAGGCAGGATCCCTAACTGTATGAATGGGGGAGGTGTGGCTTGTTAATATGGATGTATGTATTTATGCTTGAATTAGTGTATCTGAGGGGACAAATGACTTTGTGCTGGACAGGCTATATACACAAAATTACTTCTCTTGTGACAAGAGAAAATGGAACATAAAATCTAATAGACAATAAATCTGGTTTATATCTTCCTGTCTCTTTAATCAGGAAAGAATCTGGCTATTTTTAACTATAGGGTCCAATTATAAAGTGAAATGTAATGTTCTTTCTTTATCAAAAGTGTCAGGAAAATATTTTAAGGGTCAAATCCTTAGCCAGTATAAATTAGGAGACTGTGCTGATTTGTACCAGGTGAAGATCTGACTTTACATGTCCTTAAATTTTCAGATGTATCTAGCTCCTGAAGTGTGTGTGTGTGTGCGCACGTGCATCTCTCAAAAAGATTAGTTTTTTCTGATTATCAGCTTGTGGTTTGGAGGCAGTGGATCATAAAATACACTTCCAAAATGTCTCATGGATGTGTTTTGTCAAATTTATTGATGTGAGTAATGTTGAAAACAATGTTAAAACTCATGGGTCCACAGACGTTAATAGAGCTGTTGATTAAGCAAGTGTAAATTCAAAAGGATTATAGCGAATTGGTTACTGATTCATGGAAAAGTAACGAAGAGAGGACTAGAGAAGGGAGATATGGCGTAAGAAAGACCAAAAGGGGTGCATTCTGCTTATTTGAGTGCTTTGAGTATTGGATAGCAAGGAAAAGATATGTGGCTAAGTATTCTTTTAGTTAATAAAGATTTAGGGTAAGCATTTGTGTCTGCTAAGTGATGTGTGCATTAATAACAATTTTTAAAAGTTGTAAAAATATGGAGATATCAAACTCCAAATATCTCCTTCCTCTGTAGCCTTATCACAGCGTGCTGCAGTCAGACATATCAGATGTTATGGTCTGAGCAGCACTGATAAGCTCAGTTCTTCAATATATCTCAGAAACACAGAAGAGAGAACAGTAGCTTAGTTGAGTCACTTGGTAGCACTTTCCTTTGCCTCAGCATTAGTCAAAAACACAGGATGACTGTTTTCTGCTGGAGGCACTGTTATTTTAAGATGATATGCTTGTGTGCTGGTGGTTATTAATGAATCCCTGAGACTCTTCCTAAGAGCCTTAGCACCATCTCCGTTCCACCGGGTAACCTGTGCTCCTCTGGAAAGCTCCCGCTCCCTTCCTCAGGGTACAGCTTTGCAGATGCTGGCAGCAGGGCAATCTCATTAGCAGGCCCACGTCTTTGAAATTGGCTCCCTATGTATATACACTTAAGTGTGAATCTCATCATCAGCTGAGCTCTTGGAACTTGTTCTCCCTGCAGCCAGTATCAGGAAGGCTGGTGTGTTTTCACTCTCGTTAGGACCATTCAGGTTTCAGTAGAGCCAGAGAGATGCCACAGTGATGAGTGCCCTGTATTTAGCCATCATTGTAATAACAGCAATTGTTTTTATTACGCCTTTCTGAACTCTCAGTAATAACAAGAACTGGAATATCTCAAGAACTGACCCCATTCTTGTGGTTTCCTGACCACACGTCTTTGGGACAGGCCCAGCTGAGGCATCCGCTAAGGTCCTGTCACCTCGGAAAATTTGCCTTGTTAATTAAGAGGGCTCAAAACAGATGGCTGGTGTATTGATGCTTTGTGTAAGGAGGTAAGAACTGGGAAGAAAAGAATGTTATTTGTTACAGGCGAATTTTGAGGTGGCTACACACCCAAGTTCCTCTCTGTCTTGTTAAAGGGCATAATCCAAAGGACCAGCAGAAATCCTTTGTTCCAGTTACTACTTTATGACACCGGTATAACCTTTGGAAGTTTACTGCGAGGGTTGGTACAGTGGATGCACCAGCAGAGGCAAAGGGTATTCTTGGGCCCTGGGCAAGGCTTCAGGTGAAGTGTGGAAGAGATCCTTGCTCCCATTTCTCATCTCTGCGCTGTTGCCTCTTGAGCATTTGGGGATTAGCAGCAGGATTTACACAAGTATAGGTACACTTTGGCAAAGAGAAGTCGTGTGCAGGTTGTCAAGAATTCCTCCAAAATAGACCAAACATACAAAAGACTCTAGAGTAATTTCATCTGCAAAGGTGAGCTAATTTACAGGCAAGCTTTTACAACAAATCTTATTCAGTTGGCCCATCCATAACATTAACTATGTTTTTGTATGAATGTAAAAACTGGGCTCTTGTCTGAAAAATACTACCAGTTTCCCTAGCCCAGCCTACACACGCTCTTAAAGAACACCATTAATAGTGTTGTTCTTTGTATGCAAAGACAGGATATGGGTTTTTCCCATACTTTTAGCAAGTGCCACTTAAAGTTTTGTAGATGGAGACGGAGCCATAGTGTCTAGGAGGCCAAGCATTCTGACAGGCTTGCTTAAGTGCAGCAATTCAGGTTTCATAGCTAGTTACCCAAGGGGACTGTGTACTAACAGCCTCCTCCTATATTGGCTCTGTATGTTGGGAAAGTCACAGGAAGTCTAAATAAAATCGCCAAATACACTCGGGCTTCAGGCCTATATGGTGGCATCACTGCTGAAAAATAATAAAAATGATGCTGAAATGTACTATCCCTGGTGAACCAAACAGTCAATAAAGAACAGGATCTGTGCAGAATTGATTGTAGTCATAGTGAGATTTTGTCTACTTATAGTATCAATTAGAGTTGTATTAATAGGTGCAATTCTGACTTTAAGCTGGCATTAATTTTAATGATAAAGGTTATCAGTCAAAAAGTAAAGGAAAGATATTTGCTGTAATGGTTTCATAGTCTGGACCTTCTGTAAGTTAGTGCAATGCACTCTCTTTGGAATGGATTGTCTGCTAAGAAATAATCCAGCAGTTTGTCTCAGATCCTATAAGTCACTTTTTAAACAACACAAGTTGCCAAGGCACTGTGGTGAATCTAGTCCACCCACTTCTCTGAGCAGGAATGGGCTGTTCCTTCCATTTAAACTCCTCTTGTTTTTATGTAAAACAGCATAAACAAAGTCTCCCAAATGTGTGTGGGTGTCTGTGCGTATTGGAAGGGACAGGAGTAAAGTTGGGTACAGGAGGTATCAGGAGGACTGTAGTGCTCCTGGATTTAACTGTATGTGGAAGTCAAATATACATTCAAGTAGGAGATTAAAACAATGAATGTGCTCTGTATGGAAAGTTCCTTATTAAATATCTTCTGGCTCTGGCCTGCAATCTGTTGTGCTATGTCCTAAAAGACTCCAGAGAATCAGTGCTGTGGTTCATCTGTGGCACTGTGAGAACATGACCAGATGGTCTCCAGACCATGCCTGGGCCATGCAAACCCACCTGGGCCACAGCTTCACCTTCACCAGCGTAGCTTTACCTGCACAGACCGTGCAGGTGAAGGGAAGGAGTAAGTTGCACTGACTATGGGTGACACGGATTACTTCCTCAAAGAGATCAGATAGTTTTATTGACCTTATCTGCATGGAAGGAATTTGTTCCTATGTGAGTAGAGCAGAGTTTTCATTGTGTTTTCTCAGTTGTTGCATCTTACAAAGTGCAGTGTAGGTAAAGTAATATTTTCTTCATTTTACAAGTAGACATGAGTTCTTGCAAAAACAGGGAACTAGAACATCTAACAATATACGTTGTCTGCTTTCTGTGTTCGGTAACAAGTTGAACTGTCAGTGTTGCTCAGAGCATGTGTTTCAACAGGAGGATTATGGTCTATTTTTTAGGTGATCGCTGATCTCTCTCTGAAATTGTGTCTGGTTTTGTCTATTTGACTGGAACCATTTGTCAACAAAGCATGACAATGTCACAAGAGGAGATGCGTGCTGGCTGTGGCAAAACGTTTATTATTAGAGTCCACAGTTACAGAGCTTGTACTGCACAAGGGCTGTTGTATTGCACTTGGTATTGCACAAGGGCTTCCTCTGCACGGTGTTCCTGGAGTTTGGCTTACTGGGAAACAACATGGAGCGATGGGTAGAAAGAAGGACTTGGCAGGCTCCTGACTGTGGCCCGTGGGTCAGGTGTTTTCAGCCTCTTCTGTGCCCTACAAACGTCCCACTTCTGACAGCATGTTTTGGCTACATTTTTTGGTTTTGAAGGAGGAAGTTTGTGGACTTCAAAAATTGATATGTGGTAAATTCTCAGCTGAAAACCGTCTTTAAAAAAAGTAAATTTTCAAGTGCCTTGGACACTGCAGCTCCCGGGAGTGAGCTCCAGTAAAGAAACCTCTGCTTGAACCCCCTGCACATGATTTTTCAAACCCGAGCGCACGTGATTTATACAATATTATAACAGAAGAAAATAGGAGGTTATTTTAATGAAATGGGAATAGAAGAGAATGGAGTTTGGTTTCAGATGTTGTATGTATTGTGAGTCATCCGAATGCTTTTATGTTAGATTCCTGAGTTGCACCAATCAATGAAATTGGCCTGTGCTTTTCTCTCCCTTTCTTCATTTAAATGTCAAAGTGAAATTCAAAGGCTTCTGCAGAAGTACTTGAGTCATTCAGAAGATCACTGCCCCACTGGGGATTCTCTTTGTTTCAGCACTTGAACACTATTGGTTTTATTATCTCCATTCAGGTTTTGTGATTATTCTCATCCATAGTCTCCTAACAGCCATTAGAGATGCAGACAGAGAAAGAGTTCTGCCTTTGCATTGCATGAATAAATATAAATACTATTTTGTGACTTGTCAACAATCTTTACTAGTGGTGCAGTGTCGTAGCATATTCTGAGTAGTAACAGTCCCATTTGTGAGATATTAAGCCCCCTTCATTCCTCTTGGATTTACTGGCATTAACAATTCTCAAGACCAGATGTTTTTTCACTACACTAGAAGATACAGAGGAACAATGATAATGATGATCACTGAAATTACAAAGTGTTTTAGCTCAGCTCCACAACAGCCACTGATTACTTCGGCTCTATAGTTGCTTAAGGTGAGGTTCCACATTACAAATCTTTTAAAGGCCAAGCTGGTTTAAGTCACTGTCGATCTTTTTTAGATAGGTTTAGGTCTTTATGAACCAGTACATAGTCCAGATATGTGAAATTATCTTTGTTTGTTTGTTTGTAAGTGGTGTTGTTAAAGGCTTCCTTCAGCATGAGTAAGGGATTTACTGGGGAGCAGGGAAAGAGGGAGAGGGGGTCAGGCCAGTGATAAGGTCACACAACTCAAACTGAATTAAAATATTACTCTTAAGTTTTTATAAAGGTAAGGCAACATTTTTAATGATAAGAGGGAGATGCACGTGCAAGTCTGAGCCACTTCAGCTACTTCTGGTGGTTTCTGGTTGTGGTTTATGTGGGAGCAGGTGGGGAGGAATCAAGGCTGCTTTGTGTTTCAGAATGTAAAACAGACTTACTTCTGGTTCTTCTCTGGCACTGGTGTGACATCATCTGGGTGGTCTTCCCATTGCTCATCCATGTCATATCAGATCCACCTGTAAGAGAAATCTTTTAATTACTTTGCAGTTGTATTTGAGGCAGATGAACTTGGCAGGAGAAAACATAGGCAGTGGTGCTGAGTTTTGCATTTGGTTCTGGGAAACTGTATTATGTTTTCCCTGAAGTAAATTCTGGTTTTCAGGTCCCACTTGGAACCAGTGGGAAAACCCTGCCTCCTGCACAGCCAACCTCCAGTTAAACAAAAGCTTCAACAGAACATAACAGTCATGGGTAGAATGGAAATTATCAAGTCAGTGGAGAAAGTGTGGTGCAGAAACAGAAAACAGACTGCTGAGCTGATTTAGGCATATCATGTGTCAATTAAACAGATAGCTCTGTTTTCTAACTCAGTCTGTTTCAGGCAGGTTATAATTTTGTCCAGACTAGATAAGTAGTCGTGGTGTTCAGTTGTAGGCAGTGGAGTGGTACCTCATTGCTTCAGCTTATGTTTTTAATAAAGAGTAGTCTCAGCTCGTGGTTTTGTTGTGTCAGGGAGAAGAGACATTGCAGGCCAGGTCTAGAACTGGAAAGAACATTCCCTTTGCTCCTGGCAGGGTGGGGAATAACGAAATTGAAGTTCCATTCCCTTTTAAAATTCTGTTTTCTATGATATGGCCAAACTATGGTTGAAGGTTTGCCTCTCAATATGTTGTGCTGTGAATAAAAGTCTTATGGATTCTGAGCAACAATGAGAAGTTTAGAAGGAAGTAACACTCAGCAATAGTGAAAATTCCAGCTCTGTATTGCACTGTGTATGCAGTTTTTTAAAGCAATATGTTATAGTCTATTCAGTGTTAACCTAAATGGAGACAAGTGCTGCAGCAGATACAGCTATCACTTTTTTTTTGTGTTTCCACTTGAAATTTGCTTGGTAATATCAATCTGCAAAACAACAGTCATTAACACTCATTAACCCTATAGAAGTATGATCGAGACAGGTGTTCCCAGTAGGACAAATAGAAGAGAGGTCTTATGCAGTAGGCCATGAAGTAAGTTGAAAATGATCTCAAAATAAATCTTAAAGATGAAACTAAATAAAAAAAGCACAATAGAGTAAAAAAAAGCATGGTAGTGCTGAGGCAAGCAGTAATTTATTAATGTTTGTCTGCAGAAAAGTAAAGAAACTCTGCATATCTGTTTTGCTTAATTATCTGGTTGACCTCAGTGAAAAGAAAAGCAGAAGTTAAATGCATAACATTTCTCTTTACAGTGCTTTTTCTCAGTTCCTTTCTTACGAGTACCCATGTGGTTTCTCTGCTTCTAAGCAGAGTGATAGCTCTAGTCATTTTAATAACCTCTGAGAAAGTGCTTCAGGACATATTTGCAGAGCTGAGGTTGCCATGCCACAGCCTTGTCTCCTTACCATGCTCCAGATATTGAACCTTCCCGTAACTACAATTACAACATAAACCACAAAATGTAGATTTACAGATTGTTTTCAACAACACCCATTCAAATTTACTTATATTTACACTAGAAAAATTAGGGTAAGTGCTATTGTGACCAGAGGCAGAGACCAAGATCAATAACCAACCAATTCTTGGCTAATAAAGCACTTCTCTAAGGTCTATGGTTGCTTTATTCTGACTTTGAGGTTGGCCTCTAATGTCTTATCCATTGACTTTTCCCGTAAATATGTCTAATAGAGACCAGGCTGAACCCTGAGACAAAAAGATACACTCTGTTTGGTAAGAATTGCTAATTAACTTGGTATGTAAAATCTGTAGCTACTCTCTGCTTTTAGCTGGTCTTTGGTGGCAAATCTGCATGTGTAACAAGGGTATAAAAGTCAAAAATTAGTTCCTGTTATATAGGCAGAGGTTTCCTAAAGTGGCAAGAAGTTCAAATCTACTCTATTTCTTATTTTCTCAGTATGAGAGTCTTGTGCAATAAGGAAAATGACTCCTTCAGAACACATTTGAGGTGGTGTAACAGGATATCTTTGTCATGGGCTCTGGTCATATATATTTTACATACATCGATTAGAAGATAAAAGGGTTTTGTTTTGCTTTGTTTTCGAAAAGAGAAATGAGTTAGCATTTCCTTGCTTGTGCTAATCCATATGAGTTATTAAATTAAAACTTGAGGCCTGGGCACTCTGTGCTGTATTGCTCCAAGCCCCATCCAACGTGGCCTTGAACACTTCCAGGAATGAGGCAACCACAGTTTCTCTGGGCAACCTGTGCCAGGGCTCACCACCCTCAGAGGGAAGAATTTCTTCCTGATATGTAATCTAAATCTACCCTCTTTCAATTTAGAGCCATCCTACCCATGTGAAGTGTGTGCGCTGAAGCTGTTGGAGTAAAGAAAGGATAACCTCCAACAGTTTTACTTGCTTTTGGTCTGGAAACAGTGGAAGAAAGACCAAAGGTTAGGACCAGAGGGGTGCAAATTTCTGTGGTCATGGCCTAGTCTGATGGGATATTTCATCTGAAGTAGCCTGCATGTTAACTAACAGCATGTTTCATATCAGAAAATTGGCAACACCACTAATCTTTGTTAGGAGGCTGACTATCACAAGAGATAAATAGTGCATGCTTCCTATCAAGTACAGACTTTTGACAGGGTGACTTAGAAGAGCTATTTTCCTCTAATGGTTCCTCATGGTGCATATGATGTGACAGCACTTTCAGAGGTGGTTATATCCCCTCCCTACACTCAGGTCAGGGATGTGCCTGGTGCTGCAAACCCTCACATTTCCTATGTCTGCCTCTGGAAGCATGAAAAGTTTGAACATGGCCAGACAAAGGATGCTGAAACTTAGGTATGATGCAGTTTAGAAGCTTCTGGAGAGAATCCAAGTGAAGTCAAGAAGCTTACACATGTTAGACTTGTGGGTCTGACCCAGTTGCCTTGTTTCTTACTATTTCATCTGAGTGGATCCCAGGGTGGAAGAACAGCTGCTGTTTATTGCCCTCCAGGTGACAATATTCTTTTCAAAGACATCCCTATTAACCACTGAGAAGTGGTGGTTCATTCTGCCGTTTTCACTTGGGGTGTCACATACTTTCCAAGTGATGTGACTCTGTCAGAATTAGTCGTGCTTGCATGAGAAGATCTCTGTATTGTTACAGTGAACAAAGCAATTAATATGTCTTTAATTTGCACCTAACAAAACAAAAAGGATGCGTTTATCCTGTATGACAAGTAGACAAATTTTTCTTTAAAAACAAAGTTTCACGCTGTGACTACAATTAGTGTAATTGTCAGCTCTTCTCTAAAAACAAATATGTATTAAGAGAAAAGCCAGTATTGTGCCCTCCTCTGGTGTGAAAATGAGACAATCAAAATCTATTGTAATTACCTCAGTGATATTATAATTAGCAACGATTAAGTTATTCCATGCTGTTTTATTCCTCTTGGCTACAATTAAAAAAGTATATATCTTTCTGTTGCACATTACCAGTGATCATTTTACCTCCATACATGTCTTGTAAGTGGATAAATTAGAAGTAATTTTAAAGCACAACTCCGTTAAAACATATATCTTTCTATTTAACTGCTTTAACCCTTTGCGAGATTCCTACATCTTTTAACATCTGTGTAAAAGAGCCTTGTTTGTTTGTTTTTAATACTCTCTGGGCCATTAAACCAAAGCCATAAAAATCTGGAGAGTACCCTACTTACTGGTAATAAATGATCTAGGTTTTCAAAAGTCACTATCCTAAGTGGCAAGTGAGTGATGCCAGAGATGTTCTGTGAGGAGGAGCTCAGCATCACACCCAAATTCCTTTAGGATGTACATCTGTACCCCCAGTGGCCTTCTGTTTGGGACACAAGCTTTGGGCACTCCAAGGTCACACTTTTTCAAATGCAGTGATTTCCATTACTTTCAGGAAAGAGGAGGAAATATTAGGAAGAATGTATCTCTGTTTGATAGACGAGCTGTTAATGGTCCATATAGACTTGTGGCCTGCAGAAACCTCAGGTTTAGCTTCATTTTCTGCCTGTCAGAGGTGGACCCATGTGCTGTCCTTATTTAAGGACTGAAGTACTCTCAGACTTTTTTTTTTTTTCCATTGTACCTGTTTCACCTTTTGAAAAAAAACATGGATTAAGAAGAGGGGGAAAGACTGGCTTTGACCCACCTAGTATTTCAGGCCTTCAGGTGTAACAGAGGAGACCAGTGTTGTCAGAAGGTAGTTATTGTATTTTACCATAAAAGATTACAAGATAATCCACAAGTATTTGTGTCCTGATCATCCTCACAACTCAAGGATGGATACAACCAATTGGATACAACCAGAACTACTGGTTTTATACAGAACAGCTGCAAAATATCCAAACTCTTGTGCCCAATAAGATGAGAGGACTTCCTTAAATCAGGCAGGTAGGAAAAAACATGAGCCAGTTTTACAGCATATATTAAAAAAGCCAAAATAAACTCTCCAAAAGTCAGTCACATTCCCTAAATGAATGATTGCATTGCTGACCGAAAAGAAGCAGCAAAGCCGTTTAAGAATTGTATGAGCTGTAGATCTGATTTATCAGCTCCAGGAGGAAATTCTCTGCTCTTTTGAAACTCTCTGTTCTGTTTGCATCCCCAGCATCTTACAAGAGTTAGTTTTCAATCCTGATGCTATCAGACTTGAAATCTCGTTCTCTCACTGATCATCTAGTCTAGCAGTGCTTATTTTGGCACCACTCCAGGACTAAACATGGCAAGTCCTGGACCTTAGACCAGTGTAATTTTCATTCCCTGCTAAGTGCCTACATTTTTAACCGCACAGAGGCAGAGCTCTGAGCCTCAGGCTTCCTTTGTGTGCATGTCAGTGATGTTAATAATGTCTCTATTGGTATCTTGTCTCTGAAGTGAACTCCTAAGGCTTTCATTTTGTGAGTGGAAATCCTTTCTAAAAACGATTCCATCTCTGACTCTGTATGGGGTACTACAATCTAGTCTCATTAGAGTCAGAGAAAGCTCTTAGGCCAGCTATGGAAAGACAACAGGAAACTTTTTTCATCCAACTTTACCCCAAAAATGAATCTATGATTTACTTTTCATTTTAGTCATTAAGTGGCTGGTTTCAGATCTCATACTAAAAGGTCCCTGTCCTGAGGTTCAAACTCATTCTTTTATAGGAGTTAATGATGTTCTTCACCTTGCAGGATGATAATGCTAGAAGTGATATTCTGAATATGTTGGGGAGCTGCTACACAGTTCCAGAGCACCACCAATTGCTCCTTTTCACATTGGTAAGGGGAAATTCATGTCCTAAAGGAGAGCTTCTGGCTGAGCCTTGGGGTAGCAGTTACATGATACATTGAACCAGCTACAATACCTGTCTGAATACTTTATCTCCTGCTGCTGACTGATTTTTCTTTTAGCTTGCAACTCATTCTTTCATCTCTGTGTTTTCTATTCAGAATAGTCAGGGATATTTTTAGAAACCCATGTGTACCAAGCATAGGAAAAGACACAGGCAGGTAGAACAGAATAAAGATCTCCCTAGCAGTGGAGCGTATGTGTGTAATACTAATAGTATATATTAATGTCAAATGTTGGCTGAAAATCTCCTCCTATAAATGATCAGCCTATGGCCTAAATGACCCACATGTGGCATGTGGGAGTTGGAAAGCACTTGGATGCTATAGGGAGACTGTCGATGCCTTTTGTTTATGTTGCATTTCCCTCTCAAGTGTGCTTATGCTTCACTAGGTTTGGGTGCCTTGCCTTCACTTCTCCTGCTCCCTCAGATGTTCCTTAGGTGCTCCTTATATTGGTGTACGATTTTAATTTTTAAATGCTACTTACATACTGAGCACTCATGGAAGGCCAAGCATTGTGTAGGAGAAAAACATAGCTCTGGAGTCCTAATGTTTTTGATTTTGAGAGATTTTAAAGGCATTCTCTGTTCTAGCCAGATGTACACTCCCTGGGCAGAGTTATTTATACAGAGTTATGTATGCACCACGTAGTAGCAATGCTTCATTACTGGCCTTATGAAGATTGCGTCGTAAAAGAGCCTGGCAATGGGGTTATCAAAGTTAATGCTACATGAAAAATAGTGTTTCTTACAAGTCTGTTAGAAGTGGAACATGTTGTAAGGCTGCAATATATATAGAAGTCATTTGCATCTTGGCTTTTGGGTTTGTCTGACCTTAGGAGTACCACCACCACAGCTTGCAATAAAGAATTGGTTCATTAAGCACTAATACTTTCCTCTGCCACTGCGTAAGCAGGTCTAACAAGTGTCAGTGATGGCTGATTATTCGGGTTGGGAATGTGCTGCGTGGCTGCAGAGGCATTTATTCAGTGATATCATACTGATGTTGACGTATAAAGCTAGCCGGATTTTAGGAGCTCACGGGAAGTCTTCATCCTTATATCCTCTAAAGATTCTCTTTTCCCTTTAATGTGGAGGACTGAGTCTATGCCATCTTGCTGACAGTAATACAGAATTAGTAAGCTAATCCTGTTCCTCACTGATGATCAAAGGTAGGGCCTTGTAAAATGAGAAAAGAAAATTGCACAGACCAGAGTGACAAAAGTAAACTAAGACTAACTCAGTTATTGTTCCTGTTTCTGGTGAAGTGCTCAGTGCCACGCTGACAATGAAGAGCAAAGCCAGAATGAACACTTTGCTGTTAGCATGAATGTAGCCCATGTCGTTAGAGTAGGGAAATGATTTTAAGTAGACTGAGCTGTGCTGCCTTTTGTACACAAGAAAGGCTAATCCCATTAAAAGTAATGGTCTGAGATTGCTCACTCCAAGTACTGTTAATGAGTTAAATTTGTTCATGTGTAATGAGTCCTCCTGTTCTTTATGTCCTCCTTGCTTATGAACCGCGTAGCAGGAGCTGTCACCAGCTTAATTATGAAAATTTCCGTGAGTGAAAATATAATTTTAGGGAGCAAGGTAAATAAGTGGTATTTGTGGGTCTTGTTTTGTAGAGCACAGAGAACTCTGCTCTCCTAATTTTTCTGGTAGTTGCAGCAGTTCAGGAGAGCTCAAATTTAAGCCTGTGTTACTTAAATTTTCATAATATCAGACCTAAAAAGCCATGTGAAACTGTGCAATTTTGTGTAGATCTCACTGCACAAACTCACAGCACAACTTAATTTCTGTTACTCTTAAGGATTTTGAAACCTTTGAAATTCTTAACATCCACTGTCTCTTTTCTTCCATACCTGTCTGCGAGCTTTTGTGGACCAAATTGCAAAGGCCTCAAATCTTGCTTCCATCTCCATTTAAATCCGCTTCATTTTGGCTTGGGTGTAAACATCACATGTAGATCCATTTGGTCATCAGGTTTACAGAGATCAAACTAGGCAAATTCTCCATGTGAGGGATTTGGCCATCCCAGGGAAGATGCAGGGCACACTTGCCACAGCGTTTCATCTGTGCTGGCAACTAGCGAGTGTTTGGAGGACCAAGTCCCAGCTTAGACTGAATCATTGTGCAATATTTTTTTCACAACATGAAGATACTGAAAATAATTATATCGATTAAGGCACCTTGGAAGGGACAGAAAAGCATCTTATACATATGCAGTAGGGTAGCAGTTTAGAAATTTCTATCTTCTCACTATTGAACAGGAGTGTTTGATCAGCGATACAAATGCTTCTTGGCAAGGAATGTTGACTGTATCAGGCAACATATGGTTCTAGAGTACACATTTGCAAATTAAGTGGTATCTGGTCACAAAATGTGTTCACTTTTTATTTTAAAACACAACTTGCCTCCCCCCATTTTCAGTCACAGCCCATTTAATTCGGTGAGTAGATTATTCAATGAAAAACACTCTTGGACATGAGACAGATCGGATTCAATATAGAAAAAAAAATCTTAACAGTGACATTAATAACCTCAGTTCTTGTTAGCCAGATCAGCCTCCAGCACAGTATTAATGTGTCCATGAAAAGGAGGAAGGAAATTGTAGGTGCTTTTATTTTATATCCATATCTAAGCTCCTTTGCTGGTGACAGCCACCTTAAAGCAGTCAGTGGTTGGGAGCTGGGTTGTTTTTGTTTTTTAATAACGAGGTTTTCAAGCCACGATGGCTGTTCTGTTAATTGGGATGCCATTTGTAAGACCTTGAGACCTGGCTCTGATCATGAAAAAAAGATCAGGTCTTACGGACAGGGATATTAGGTTGAAACCTGCATATTTAGGGGAAAGCCTGACTACAAATTTTGCCCACGTTCTCTAATTTGCTTTAAAAGAACAAAAATTCAAAACCTACTTGCAAAATTATCCCAAGCCTCAGGCATATGAAGCAAGTCCAGAATCTCATTACTAAATTGTCTTCTGCATTAGGCGGTTCACTTAGGCCTGTGCTTGAAAAGACTTTTATGTAACTAAACTGCAGTGAAACTTTGTAGGAGTTTAAGCACTCCAATAGAATGCAGGATCTTGCCTGTTGGATAAATCCATGCTAGCCTGATTGTAAAACACTGTTTTAAAATAGTATTATTGCTCGCATGAATATAATCAGGCCCTTTGGATAGGGTTTACTTTCACTGGGTTGAGACTGTTCTGCTGTGTGGCATTTATTAGATGAAAAAATAAGCTTGTCCCACATGGTATTGCTTTGTTGGAACTCTTCCCTCTTTGTACTGCTATTAGTTTCCTACCAAGGTTGCAGCAGAGCAATACCAGTGCTTTGCTTTTCAGCTATCTTGTAAGGCAAAGTTCTGGGCCCTCCTAAAATTCCTATTAATTCAGCTATGATGCAAAATAAAATCATGGCAAGAGTTCCATGCAGATTATGGAGTGGCAGACCTCAGACTAGCCCACTGTAGCCAAAGCAAGCCTTGCTTGCAGTGATAATCAAGTAGCTGAGGTTCTTGTAGTGTTAAAGATGTTTGTAAAACTGCTTCTCTCAGCAGTGCAAAACTTTGTGGCTTCTACTGTCTATTTTTAGTAAATTCTCATTAATTTCTTTTAAATTCAAAAGGCTAATAACTATGAAGTAAGGAGGCGTGGATGCTGAAAGGTCTCTAAGCAATAGATGTTGAACAAGTTGTTAAACAAGAGAATTGGGTGTCTTTTTTCATCAGTCCGTATGTAGTATTGATTGATTGGAGTTTGAATAGGTATTGGTTTTAGATAAGCAAGACAAAGTGAAAGATCAACAGCAGCCAGTGAGGATGAACACTGAAAAGGACTGTAAAGATAGTATCTTGTGAGAATCTGACAAGACATAATTCTGCCGTTTGTGGTACCTTAAATCTAAAGTCACTCCACAGAAACAACAGACCTAATGGATTAACGTCGAGGAGAAGATAATTTATTTTAAGAGAGAAACTCAGATAGTTTAAGGTGGTAGAATGGCCAAAACTCAACAATTTGACCTATCAAGGATTTAATACAGTCAGCAGGTGTATTTTGATTGCACACACTAAATTTTCTGTTAAGTACTAATGATATTGAGAATAGGTGGGATATGAGCAATTTTCATGGGAGTTCAATGGTAGTGATGGAAAATAATACTTTTAGTACTGTGGCTTGTCCTGTGGGATCTCTAGGTTTCTGTTGTAGTCTTGGAGTATCTAAGTTTTGCCTCTGTACAATCTCTATAGAAATACGAAGGTTCATATTCTTGTCATATGGAGTGAAGTTTTGGGTGAGACAGGGAAAAATCCATTTGTGAGAGCCCTAAAATAGGGAATGCAGATCTAGGCCTTGCCTGATCACAGATACACCATGAAAATTTGTGCCAGTCTCCTCAAGCTCTGTTTTTTTTTCCTGTCCTGTTCTTTATTAGCAGTGTCTAATAGTGCCTAGCTGAAGGGACTCTTGATTTCAAGTGGAGCAGTATACATTTGTTCTGTAATTAAGAAATCAAATTAGCAGGAGTGCGGATGTCATCCATCCACTTCATGCCTTTAGGACATGAAAGTAATAAATTGACAGTCTCTCGGAGCCAAGTGAGATCCAAAGATGGGTGCAGGAGACCTTGCAAGGATAATTGCACAAGCAGCCCACAGAAAAAAAAAAAGAAGTGGGTTTATCAGTTCAGTGCTACACTGTAGGACTGAAAGCAAAGACTGACATGCTCTGGGGACCTTCAAGCAGTCTGTGATGCAAGAGGGGGATCCTACCTGTTTACAGTAGAATTGGAGAATAATTTGGTTCCGAAGAATCTTTGCTCTTGAGAAACTGAGAATTTGTGTTAAAATCATTCCAAACCAGGTATGGGGGATAGCCTTGACTACCAGCACAGAACAAATGTCCTGACCTTTCCTAGACTTGAAAGCTGAAAGAAACACTCCATAGAAGGCACTGGAGTTACCCCTGCACTACAGTTACTGCTGTGTAAGCAAGGCCAGTCCCATCCTCCTAAACCCCACCAGCCTTTTGTTTTTCTTCATACTGAGATTGGAAAGTAGAGCATTAAGATTTGAATATTCAGCCCCCTGCTGTATGTCACAACCTTTAATGTTAGAAAAGCCACCCCTTTTACTTAAGCACTTAATTCAATTTTTGTTGTGCAAATTACGCTTACCCAAGCAGTGCTGTTTAATTGATTAATAAATTACCATTGACTGTCGATGTTCTTGGATTTCCTCTCTGTGCTATTGGAAGTGCTGCTGACAGTAATTAAATAATCATTTCATCACCAGTGATGATTGAGTTTATCTAATTCAGTAGCTCTCTTATGTACCTAGTGTTAAGTTTGCACTCTTATAGGATTATATTGATTGATGGAGGAAGACCAGAAAGATAGCTATCATGAGTTGTTTCTTGCATTCAGAAGAGCAGGTAAGGGTTGTCCTGATAAAGTTATTTGACACATGGGTAAAGAGGAATTTTTTAATACCTTGAAACCTGTACTAGTGTACCATGGCTCACTTGAAGTTCAGCTTGTAGCATTCAGCATTCAAGAACACTAATTCATGTTCTCACTAATATGAAAAAAAAAAGTGATAAAAATTATTGCTATAAAAAAGGTATATAAAAAAAGAAGAAATCTAGCTTAATCATGTTATCTTAACTCCTAAGTATACCTTTAAAAATAATAGCATGTGTCCACATACGTATATGCTTAAAAATGTATCTTGTCTGTCTCATCAAGTAAATTACCATCACTCAAGTTACACTTTCTCTTTCATGTGTGGCATGAAAGTAGCATCTTGTAGCTCTCCCAGGGAACACCAGTAACACCAGTTAAAGTGTCCCCTAGTCATAACAGTTATTTGGGATTGACAGAACTGTAACTGAGAGCATTGTATTGAGGAAGAAAGATGAAATGTGACAAGCAACAGAAAGGGCTCATGGAATTTTCTTCAGAAGAGTTGTCAGGGCACAATTCAAGCCCAATTGATCAGAGCTGGCTTTAGAAAAATGAAATTAATTCTACCATCATAACAGAAACAGATTAAATGAAAGGACAGAAGTTCAGCTATTGGTGCTCAGTCTTGCAAGCTCTCCTGGAGGGAAAAGTGGCATTTTCAGCCAAAAGTCAGCCTTTTGCCATTTGAAGATGAGTGCGTAGCATCAGGATCTGTAATCTGGGTGTAAGGAAATGCTGTGGGGAATCGTGGATGATCCCCAGGGTTTTTTTAGTTAAGTTTGGGACTAAACTTTCGCTGTGAAGTGTGCCGTCAGTAAATGTGACTGTTGGGAAAATGGGAAGATCTGAAATTACACTTGCAGAAGTAGTGAATGGCCAACAAAAGATGACCTCAGGGACACCTGTTTTTAAAGGAACACAGCAGGCTTTGTGTTTGATCACAGAAGGAATGTCTTTGGAGGATCCTTTATTATAATCAAGGGAAACTGATTTCTCCACCACATGTAATACATGAGACATTTAAAATGAAGGCCAAAGTTGGGTGCAGAAAGTTCCTCGATCATAAGTACCGTGTGGTTTTGAGTCTAAATTTAATGAGAGTGAAGAGTAAAATACCCTGAAAAGGAGCAGATGAAGCACTCACGCAGCTTTTATGACAGTGACAAACTATTCAAGCTCTGCACTTCTTGCTTTATGATGCTGCTGTCACCTCCTCAGTGAAAATGCCATCTTATTATGTACAGTGGGTGTACATTATTCTATATATATTCTAAATCATCTGACTATTTTGGCTCTCCATTAATGGCAAATTACAGTAAAACTCTAAAGGAAATGTCTGTGATGACTCTGTGAACACTGAAAGAATTAATTATGATTGATTTTGTTAATTAAGTTCAGTGGCTAATGTCTTTACAGTAATGGGATGCTTAGAAGACAGAGGCAGTGTTAAGTGTTGCACCTATAGCTGAGCTGAAGAGGTTCAGTGTAGTGTGGGTATCCATCTCCATGGACGAGGCTGTCAGGGAGTCACTTTTATTCTAGGCTCATGAGCTTTAAATGAAATTTGTCTGGTAGATTATCAAGCAAACCCTCCTTGTTTATGGGACACTGAATATTTTACATTTAAAATTATATTTCTGACAGTTCTGTTTTCTTACTAGGTCCGAGGGCTTGGGATATATTCTGGTCTTAGCTGTCTGATTTACTTTCTTTTGCTCATGTCCAGTTGTGTTCAGCCATCTACCTAGAGACTCAATCTTTCCCATTCAGCGCTGGTTTCCCAGAATCTTTTACTTTCATGGAACACTAGTGAATCCTCATGGAAGGTGTCTTTGCTTTCTGGCAATTGCCTTCACTCCTTATTCCCTGTTTTGATGCTACCTGTGTCTCCCCTTGGATTTAGGTTGGGAGGATAGAAAAAGGCCAAATGCACCCCTTGAACACATTCTGTATGCGTGTGTATACGTGCACTTCTATGGAGCTAGAAGCAGCAGAAGAAAAGATCTGTAACTGATACGTGTTTTGCTTAAAAACTGCAAAACCAGTTTGGTATTGACAGAATTGTGCAGCTGGAGGGCATAAGATGACTTTGTCCTTGTGACAAACAGGTTTCAGATAAAATACCTTAACGTGTAGATTCTTCTGATGCACTGTGTGTTCTCTTGAACAGGCATCCTAATGCCCTGTATAGACTTGGCCTTGAAATTATTTTTGTAGCTGGGTATATGTTGCTTTAAAAGAAAGCTGCCACTTGCTACCCCTGTACCCTTGCAGAAGCTTGCCAAAAAAGGTTTCCCTCTTTTTCCTGCAGAATTATTTGTTTTTCCTGACACAAAGGAGAGTGCTTTGTCATTGTTTTCTGTATAACATTGATGGATTTCATGTTGAATGGGTATTGGGTTTTAGTTAAACATGACAGGGGAAGGGATTTATAGGCAGCGGCCGCAGAGGTTGTTTGAAAGGCCCAATAATGCTTCACTGCACAGATGTGTTTTCAGTCTTCTCTGATGGTAAAGAACCAACCGGCTCATATACACTCCACCCTCATTACGGAGCAATCCTTGAAAAGCCGAGTGTTAACAACTATATAGGTTTTCTTTCTTTGGAGTTTCAAAGTAAACAGGATTCAAGGAGCGGCCTTATGTCAGGAATGCTGTGCTAATGAGGACAAATTATATTCTAATCAGGTTTCTCCATTATTAATTCCCTGTTATTCTGCTCTCTTTTTTTCCCCTCTCCTCCTCTTTGTGTCCAATTTAAAGTTGCAGAAGAAACATGGGGTGGAGTGTTTTTCTTCTGGTGCTTGTTATTCATATTAAGTAGTCTATTCTGCCTTTGGTGTGATAGTGGGTGTTAAGAATTTAAATCCCCCCTAGTGTATTGATAGGATAATATGAATCACCACCCAGAAAAAAAATCCTATATGGATCTGAACAATTAAGGGATACTAATGTGGTGTGTTATTTCTACATGCAAAACATAACCCATTCTGGTTCATTGTGGTCCTACATAATTTAGGGATTTTCTTAGAGAGATTTTCATATTTTGCTTCTGTAAGGAAACTTGAAGAAGTGATTAGAAATATATCACATATTGTTATAATTGCATTATTCTTTCTTTGTTCTACTATAACTTTTACACATATTCTTAAACCAAATCCCCCAACAAACTTAAAAGTACCACTAAAATATAAGAATGATAATAGAATAAAATAAATCTTACTTGCATGCATTGCATCTTGATTATTTTGTCTGTGTCCCTTGGTTTGGCTCATGTATATTAAATATTCCATCAGGAAGTGCATACCAGCTCAGCTCTCATGGAGAACACGTAGTGAACCATGCGAAGCACCAGCTCACATAGTGTGTGCACTCATTCAGCTTCCACCACAGACACATTGTCGTGAATCCTCTACTATCTCAAGCAGATTTGAAGCATTTGGGGCCTAATTAGCAGCTTTCCAGGAGCTGGAGAGCTGCAGCTAATACAGGAACATCATACTGTAAGGAATTCCCTGGGTCACCGAGTCCAGTCCTCTGTCATTGGAGACTACCTCAGCATATCATTCCTTTAATCAAATGCTCAAGATCCTTCTTAAAAGTCATCTGCTACATTTAGCACTGTTTTGATTGTTAGAAACCTTGTTATTCTGAGCCTAAGTAGACGTGTTGCCCTCTGACACCATTTTTTCTTATGCTATCAATGTCCATGGTTTTAATTTGTTCTTTATTCACCTGCCCCAGTCCCATTTTGTGTTTGTCCTCCAGCAGTCATCTCTCCCTCATTTTGCAAGGCTCAATTGGCCAAGCCTGTTCAGTCATCTCTTGCAAGGTAAGCTCATTTCTTCCCATTAGTAGGTCCTTCTTTCCGATTTGAAATACTCTTTTTTGGGCATCAGTGATCAAATTTTTGCAACTTAAGCTGGGTAAAGACTCACTAGGAACCAGTATCGTGGCATTAGCACATCCTCACCCTCACTAGAAAAATCTAACACACTGAGTAGGAAAAAGAAATTACTTTCCACCTGGTTATATTATGTTGATGGTTCACAGCAAGGACACTGACTTCTTTCTCCTTACTCGTTTCCAACTGCTGAGATCCCATATTATAGCAGAGATTCTTGTTAGTTCCCACAAAGCCTTGCACTTAGAATTTTTTAATTGAGTCCCTTTTGCTCCCTGAGAGCATCAAATATTAGTAGGATCCTCCACTGTCTTGAGGCTGAGGCATACAGCTATTTAAGAACGCACCCCAGAAGGCTCCCCAGACTTGTCCCAAAGCTTAAGGAGTTTGCTTTATACCTCTGTCTTCTTCTAGAGCTGGAAGTTAATTGCTCATTAGGCAAGCTCACCTGGATTGAAAACACGCAGTAAAGAAAGCTCTTACAGTAATTGAAGACTCATAATGCAGTTGGGCCTGAATTTTGGACTAAGATGGCTGGAGTTGAAGGCTGTATTTGTGTGCATAATAATAACGACAATTGCTCATACAGGTAATTGGCTGCACCAGCTTACCTTTAGTCGATCTGTAGGTGCCATTCTGGAAGTACCACTGTCAAGCAGGGCATCAAGATAATTATTTCACATCTTCTGCAATAAACCCAATTACAAGATATTTTTGTGATAAATTGATGCCCTCCTGTCTTTGTCATTGCTCTCCTGAGCCTTTGAGATATTTATATATTCTGTAACACAGAATGATCCTTCCGGAGCTTGGCTTATTTGTGAGGGAATTAACCCTTGGGAAATGCTTCCCACGTTCACAGTGGCTCTCCAAACTTGCATAACCTCTTTCCAAGATGTGCTTACCCTCAAAGTTGTGGCCCCAAGTTGCACCAGGGGACGTTTTGATTGGATATGACAGAAAAATTTCTTCATAGAAAGGATTGTCAAGCATTGGAACAGGCTGTTCGGGGAAGTGGTGGAATCACCACTCCTGAAAATGCGTAAGAAATGTGTAAATGTGGTGCTTAGGAGATAGTTTAGTCGCGGGCTTGGCAGTGTTGGGCTTGATGGTCCTAAAGGTCTTTTCTAACCTAAACAATTCTGTAATTCATTTCTCCCCTCTCAGAGTTCTCCCCTAGCCCTGCACAGGTGTCACGACTCGGTCCCCCACAGGTTGTCTGGGAAGGAGGGTTCGTGTCTGTTCCAGGATATCTCCCAGTAGTTGAGGCAACTTGTATTTAATTCCTATTTCTAATCCCAGAAGGCAATTCTTTCAGTCTTTTCTTGTGCTTGAGTTTAGGGCATGTTTAAAGGAGAAGAGATCCTGAAAACATTATGCAAGGCCCCTTCCCTTCCCTTCCTGAAGAAGACCCCTCACGCACTGCAAATAGAGGTGATAGTCAACATGGATCTCAATGCAAGATGGATGTTTTTGAGATATAAATATCCTGAACCGCGTCTGTCTGTAGTTCTTAGATCTCAATCCTGAATCTGTGGTCTTCACTGCTATAAATATTTAAGTGTTTTTATTCCTATTAATGTTTTATAATATTATTTATTAAATACTAGGGTTTAGAGCAATTTGTCATCTGAATAAAAATAGTGCATTTCATTTAAAGTCCAGCTTGTGCTGCAAAGTATCAATGTAATACAATGTGTTCAATATGTTTTTTTAATGCTTATTTCCCCCCTCAAATTGGATGCTGGCTTTCAATTTGAATATTGAGCTACCTGAACTGAATTATTTATCAACTTTAATTAGATTTGCAGACAAGTCATTTTTGCACATCTTTTCTAGGAAAAAATGCAATTCTTTCTGGAAACTTTTAAAAACCATCAGATTGAGGACACACAGCTAATTAACTTCACATTTTCTGTCAAAGTCATTCCTTCTTTCTTTTTTGTTTCTCTTTTTTTTGTGTCTAGAAAACTAAAACGTGGGCTATGATGTAGCTCACTGACTGTAAACTAAAACATGTTACAGCACACATATACAATCTAAATTTAGGGAGTTTCTGATAGTTATTTTTATAATTATTTGTATTTCTATATTACTTAATATAGTATAAAGTATAATTCCTTAGCTGAGAAATGAGTCCTGTTATGTTTAGCACAGCTTAAACACAGAATGAGAATCCTTTTCTGAAGGAGAAAGCTTATTTTGGCCACAACAGAGTATCAACCCTGAATAATGCTATTTACTCTAAATTATGTCTAAGTTTTATGAGCACATTTTCTCATTCCTCCAGTAAGCACTGCTGCCAAAATTGAAAAGCCCATTTCTGGTGGACTCTGTAGTGTGACACCATGGAAGCTACTGGAAAATTTGAGTGATGTCTTTGCCCATAGCACATCCTTCATTGCTGGAAATGTGAGGATTGAATTTTAAATCTTACTTTAAGGCATGGGAGATACGTAGCTAATTTCCAAATAGAGTCCACACAATTTATGATTTAAGAAAAAAAAGTGTTCATATGTTAATCAAAAAGAACATACATTTTATGCAGTTACTCATAACTTTATACAACGATTACATGTAACTACATTGTTATTACAGTCTCAAAATTACAGTATAATTATATTTAGTTAATTCCAAAAGCAATCGCTGCGTGGCCAGAATTCATTTATATAAACCTAGACTAAGCACTGAATTGACTAGGAAAGTGAGGTAAATCTAATTGAGATAGATTGAGCAAACCTAATCAGCAGGGATATTTAATGGCAAAGAGAACAAAGAATTAAATAAAGCGATGCAAAGGCTATTCAGAAGAGTGGATATATGAGATAATAGGACTCTCCATCTCTGATGTCATGTCTGATTCAGTGAGTCATCCCTAGTATTTTGTTAGTTGGCTGCCAGTTTGCATTATATGTATATATGTGTTTATACATGGAGGACATGTTCTGCTGCTCTTCTATGGAATTTTATCCTGGTATAACGCATTCACTTCCAAATGCTGGTGCTTTGCAAAAACAGGAGGGTTGGTTGAAGGCTTGCTTGCTGTCCCACCTCATTTATCATTAGCTGTTATGATTCTGATGAGACAGAAGAACTCATATTTACTCTTAAGAGTACAATTCATTTGTCTAGGAAAGGGGAACTTGTAGAGTTACCCTGGTGTACCCAAGACCTGCATGGGGCTGGAAAATGCAGTGTGTAGCAGGATATTGAAAGAATATTAAGGTGGTTTTAATGTAGGGGAGGATTTGAAGTAAATAATATGTAATGTTTTTCTTAAAACAAGGAAATCTGAAAAATCATCTAGTTCCCGTAGGTTACTTTCACTTTTAGAAGCTGTAAGTTCATATTGATCTTCCTGTTAGCACACACATAAGGTTTATTGCCTTACAAATCTTTATATTGGTGTGATTTTTTTTTTTTTTTTGGTATGTTGACCTGTCATTTAGTCATATAAAACATATAGATCTTAGATGATATTTTGGCGCTTGGATTTCGGTTACATAAGTGAACACTGGTTTATATTTCTGAAACTTTAAGGAAAAACTTTCTTGTTTTGTATGACATCATTGTGCAAATGATGGACTCAAATGCCTTATATTAGAAAGGATGTAATTAAGTTGTTAAATAATTCTTCAAAACAAGAGGGGAGAATGTGCATGGGGGAATTTTTGTCCAAAATTGAGCTGTGGAGAGGCAGAAGGAGATGGATGTCCTGCTTCTGATGGCAGAAGCTGCGGTACTGAAGTGATGAGTCCAAGAAACTAGAGGCAGATGGCAGAGTGGATGATAAGAGATCAAGGAAAATCAGATGTTCATGTTGTAGAATAAACACAGACAACATACAATTTCTCTGCTGTTCCCTTGGTTAGGGATACAACAAAGTTCAAGCTCAATAGTTCGTAAGCTGTGAAGTTCTGATTTTGGAATTATACCATAAATAGAATGAGCATAACCCTGACCAAAAAAAAAAGGATTGATCAACATATGAATGTCTTATTACTCAGAGTTATATGCATATACTGGAAATTTGACCTCCCATAGATATAGAGAAAGAGGAGTGGCAGCTTTTAAAAAAGTTGTATTGGTGTTTGGGGCATTATTTTGGCTATATGAATACTGATAAATGGGTCCACATGTTATAGTTGCTTTTTCAGTAAAAAAAGAAACCAAATATTTTACATAGTTGAGCAAGTATTCACAGAGATATACGGCAAAATAATATTTAACTGTAGAAGAATACTTGTTAGAAGATAGAGGAGTGCTTCCTCTGGTGATGCAAGTTTTCTCTAAAGCAGTCATACCATTGTGGATGTTTATGTTTAAAAATTTGTTTGAATTTTCCTATGATTCTCTTTTCATGGTATTTATCTTAGCAGAGCAAGAAAGGATGGCACTACCACACACGTTTGTGTTGGAATTACAAAGATCTTAAGGAGTCATAATCCAGATAGTTTGTTAGAAGTGCTTAAGTAAATTTATTGACTTTGTGGTGTTACCCTGAAATGCAGAAATAGCCATAACTGTACATTAATCAAAAGTGAAAAATCAAATGTCACCAGAAACACCATCTCTTTGCTACCCACCTATAGTTTATTCAGAGGAGTTTAGGGAGGAGCTGAAAACAAAGGCTTTAAGGGCTTTGCATACATATGATGTATTTCTCAAGCGTGGCAATGTGAATTTGAAGAAGGTGCTTGAAAAACCCATCCAAGTGGCACGTTATGTTGTATCAATGCTTTTAATATCCAGACCGTTGACCTCATACATTTATGATGTATGTGGTCAAACAGTAGCACAGAGAGCTGATTGGAATGACTAATAATTCCAGTGGAATCATTATAGCATAATGGTGTCAACGTGTACTGCTGGGAGACTCTTCATCCTTGGAACATTAATATTACGCTGCATGTGACCGTTGCATGTCAAGACATACCATAAACCTTGTGTGATACTCATCTCTGCAACCAAAAGACACAAGGTTGTGATAGTTTCCAAGTGATCATCCTCATGTCTTGATATTACTTGGCCATTTAGATACAGAGAAATAGTAATAGCACACACACAGTTAGCTGAGAACTTGAGCATGAAACTCAGGAGTGCTGATGAGCATTTACACAAGTCACCCAGAGAAGAGACTGAAATAATTTGTGCAAGCAATGGTTTAATCCAAAAGAAGCTGGGTTAAATAATAGCTAGTAATATCAGAAGTTGTGCTGTGCTACCAAAACCCCCCATACACTATGAATTTTTACAGTATCTGTGGGTTACACAGGTGGCACTGAGAATTGTGTCGCATCTGACACAATGAAGGTAGAGAATGCCTAGGTGACATTTTAAAAGGTCCCCAAAACTTCCGTTTGTCGTCCATGTGAGAAACAAAAGACCTTTAAATCCTGACCCACCCCTACTGGTCGACTATGGGCACTTGCAATGGTAAATGCTGGACTGCAAATTTATGCCCTCCGTGTGCAGTACCTCCCCCAGTGTTGGGGTCAGCTCTTCAGCAGACCTTCACTGCCATAGGACTGGGGGAACAAAGGTGCACAACAGCAGATCTGGCTCTCAGGACTTACCTGCTGAAGCCCCAAACACAGGCAGCTACTGCTGCTTTGAAGTAGACTTTCAGGGTGCTCAGCACAGATACAAAGCAGGCACCTCCTGTGCTTGTTTTCTATGACTTTCTCTCGTGGTACCTCCGGGGTAAGCCTGAAGTAATCCTGGCAGCTTCAGTGTAGTTGCTTTAGATTTATACCCACATAAACAGGAGCCCTATTTGCCCATTGTTTCTAAAATACGAGGTTTCTCTTTCATATCAAACTTCAGCGACTTATTTTATATTCCCTTACATCACATTTTATCACAGATAATCCAGGAATATTGTTTCTCTGAGTAATAAAATTGTTCTTTAGTGCATGACCAGAGTAAAGGATATTGTGTCTTTTAGACATCACGTATAGACAAGAAGATATAAATGAGAGTTAATAACCATCAAATGTGTCTATTTCCTTTTCCTATAAATTAGAGCATGCTTTCCTACTGAATTTTGCAAGAAGGAAAACAGACTCCCTCCTGCTGATGTGAGGAAGCAATGCTAAATCTCCCTAAAGATTCACTCCGGCTTCTTACAGCTGTATGTTAGTACCTTTTTATATGCAATTTTACTTCATTTAGTCTTTAAGGTTGTGCCTGAGGTTAGTTTAAAAGGTTAGTTAAATGTTAATGGATGTTAATGCTGCAATTAAATTGTTAAATCAATTGAAAACTGTGGCTCCATCTCTATCTGTGTTAGTGCCGGCCTGAGTTGCATTGGCGTATAAATTAAAAGCTGTAAATCTAGTGAAGTCTAATTAGAGACCAAATTTCTCATTTATCTTATTTTCACAGGACTGTAAGCACTGATAGATAATCAACGAAGGGCTAAAACTTTTTAACATTAAAAAACTATTTTATCTATTTCAGGACTCAGGTGACTGATTATAATTCAGATCCAATTACTGTAAAAGGTCATATGTGAAATGAAGTTCTTACAGACACTACAAGTTTTATTTTACAAGTTTGCATACACTGCTGCACCATCTACATCCCAAAAAGCAAAAGTAAATACACTGCACTAGATTATATAAAAACGCTCTTCAATTAGCCTCCCTCATGTAACCCTTTGAAGTTTGTGATTTTAATACATGAGCACATCCAGTCTTCAATCCTACAGCACATGCTTAAGCTTCCCAGGTTATGCATGTGCATAAGAGTCTTGTTGGTTCTTGCCTTCTGTGAGTAAAGGTAATTAGCAACATGCTTAAATACATTCGCCATAGATACAGCGATACAAATTCTTGAATTTGTGAGAATGATTATTTCCATTGTTACGCTTAAATTAACTACTGGCAACCTGCCACTTAGGAAAAAAAGAAAGGAAAAAAGCCCAGGCTGTTTTATCCACGAAGGTCTTGAGGAAAAGGAAATGCCGATCTTAATCCAACTCGCAGCGCCCCGGTTTTGAGGGTGTTTGCATGCACTAAAAACACATGCTACTTAATGTTAGTTCCTCCAAAGTTAAAAGTGAGATTTAATCATGCTGCTTCTGTTGGCTTATTTTTCCAACACCCCCTGTGATTCTCCAAAGTGTAGATCTTAAAGCTGCAAAAAGGCCAACAACAGATTGCAGCATGAGCATAGGGAGCAGCATCAAGACTCATTAGTTTACAAATAAACCACAAGACAAATGTTTAAAATGTTTGTAGGTTCCAAATCACAGTTCTAAAATTGCATCCTTTTGGTCATGTAGGAGTGTTAGAAATGTTACAGTTTTACATGTTAATTTCTTTTTTAGTGACTGTTCCCAGAGCACTTGAGGAAACATGTTTTGCTTTGGGAAATAAAAGGGAAAAAAAAAAATCCTCTGTCCTAACCAATTAAGACTCCACGGGAAGAAGTCATGAGCTCGGATTCTGCTAGAAGGCCTTCTTCCAAAGAAGCGTCAGCTCATGTCCTTTCTAGTGACTTCAGCTAAATTTCAACATTCGTTAAAACACAAAAAGAAATCAGATCTGAAAATGAATTGCCGAGTAACTTGAATGTTCTAAACTTTTTTCTCTCCTAATTTTGTCACAAATTCAGATCTTCTAAAAACATCTCGGCCACAAACTCTGCAGGAAAAAGATGCTGTTACGTTGTGTGTCCCCTACAGCAAATAAAACAGGATGTTCTGGTTTTATTGTAAAAGGTGCATGGATTTCCTGACTGTCTTTTCTTTCTGGTTTGCATCAGTTTCAGTATTCATAGATTTAATATATCACATTGCACCCCCGAGAAAAGTTGTAAATGACTGATGACCAGTCAAATATCTACAAGAGCAGAGAGACCCATTGATTTGTACTGTTTTGTTAAATAGTGCTTTTCCAGTTATTTTGGTACCTGATTAGTTAATATTTCAGCTAATTATTTAACTATTTTTTTATCATAGGGGGTCTGCATCTTCATAAGAAATGAGCAGCACCATTGCTAAAAGCGATCATAAATCACTTCTGATAAAAGTACTCTCTTTAAAATTGTAACTTGCTTTCCTTTCACTTCCTTGGTAAGAGAAGACAGCAAGGAATGATAACTCTTTTTACTAAGTGCTCAGAGTAGTAAATAGTTGCCTTATAGCAAGACATAGTGTCATAAAGCAGGATATAAAAATAATAATAGTTAATCATTAAATAGCATGTTTCATCCACAGAAAATGGAGCTCTTAGAAAAGATGACTAAATAGCATTATCCATTTCCTTAATCCATCTCCTTTCCTTAATAATGATTTGATAAAATGGAAGCCAACTTTATCTCACCTTGAAAATAATAGTCTAGTTATATCAAACTTTCTCTACTGCTTTCTAAACAACAATGCTAAATTTCAATAAATATTTGAGGGAAAGTCACAGTCCTTTAAGTGAAGGAAGGAACAACCCAGATAAATTCATTGTTGAGTCAATGATTAGTTGCATTGTAAAAGAGAAGCTGAAGTTAACACGAGAATGGGAGAGATCCAAGTGTTTATCCATAGTAGATCTAAGGCCTGTTGAATCCATAGGGAATACTCTCAATCCTCTCAGAACTTGTGGTCTGGATAGTTTCCTCACAGGCTGATTGACTTGGCCAGGTAGATTTTAACTGCTGATAAAATACTGGCCTTATAGATGGGCTTCTTGAATGGGACATAGAAAAGAAGAGATAATTTCTTTGGGAAGTTGATTGGCAGGTCATAGGCTGATGTGAATCCCAGCATTTGACAGGTGAGGTGTTCACAAAATTGAGAAGGTAGGACAAATGCTAGAGTTGTACATTTTCCATACCAACTTCTGCTTTGCATGTTTGATGGTAGATTTACAACAAGGAGAAATACCTGAAGCTAAACAGTATTTTGCCATAGAACAACTTCATGAGAACTCACCCTGGGGGGTGTTTCTGTAGAACTTGAACATTACCTGAAGATGAAAGAATACTTTCTCTATCCACTGTTCTCATCTTGTTGACTTTCATTGCTGCTCTTGCTTGTGTTTTGGGAGGCAGAGGAGTTCTTGTCTTGCGTTATGTGCCTTTGCCGTGCCGTGTCATTTCTGGACATAACAAAAGTATTCCAGCATCATACTGTGGATCTAGCAGAAGAAGGGCCAAATTTGGAGCAGTTGGGAAAAGGACTTAGCATATTCACTTTATTTTTTTAGTTCTGTTCTGGTCAAGTACCAAACAGCTGCTATTTGAAAGCTTCTCTATGTCAGATTGAGTCTCCCTGGCCTGTAACTCAGACACAGAAACCTTCCTTTGATTTTTTTAGCCCACAAAGAGTTCTCCAAGAAACCTTTTCTTTTCTTTCTCTTTGTTGGTGTTCAGCTTTCACATAGATTTTGGTGTGTGAAACCCTAAAGAGATGCCTTGATTTTGTGATTGGGTCGGATGTTGCTCTTGGTCTGTCTATTTTCACGGCTGTAAGTACATATTGCATGACATTTGGGGGACAGGTGTTATATACCTGTATGAGTGACATGGTTTTATCAGTTTTACTTGTGACAGCGAGCTGCTACTTCCCCTGGGCCAGCACAGGTCTACAGTGCTGCTTCGGGGAACTAGATGTGAGAAAATTTCTCCCAGCTACAGAAGTAAATAACTTTCTCTTGGATGCCATCCATAAGGTAGTGCAAAAACAACCATTACCCAATATGGAGAGAAGGAGAGTGATGGGGAGGCCTCATTCCTTTCGGTGACAGTCCACACTTCATCTCAGTCAGTATCACAAACAGCAGTATCCCACAGCAGTATCATAAACCTGTATCCAAAAGAGCAGCTTCTTTTACATTGTGTAATATTTTGTCTGGGAAGGGTATACTTGCTGTTTCAACCAAGAAAAAAATCCTGTGGCAATATGGAGCAGTTGTCTTTCAGTCTGGACTTTATCTGATGGCACCACGCAGCCTATTGCTAACTTCAGCAGGATTTCTGTAAATAGCTTGGTGCTATTTGCTTGGTGAGCAAAAGCATCTCTAAATGTCTGGATTAGAGCACTGGTAAGAGAAAACATTTACAAATCTAAGTTTGTTCTCCAGTGGGTAATATACTGGGAGGCAGATAAAATCATCCTGCAGCCTTTCATGACTGGCAGTGTCTGGTAACACAGCAATGAGTGCTGAATGCGTAGATAAAAGAGTAAGGCACCGGAATAGCGGGGGACTCTGCAGATCAGCACTGATGTACGTTGATAGAATTACTCCCTGTAAAGGGAACTTGTACTGCATCTGCCTGCAGATATCTGACACTCATCAACATTGTCATTGTCTTGCTTCCATGGGAATCAGATATTAATTTTACAAAGCCTAAATGCGAGCTAAGAACAAGACAGATAAACATATTTTAAGCTGTTGCATTTCGCCTTGTGATGCTTGCAGCAGTGCTTAGCTGGAGCCTCTGTAGGTGGGTTTGCTTCAGCATTTACGTGAGGATGATGAGGGGCAGAATGTGTTAAGCAGAAAACAAAAGTACAGGGAATGTTACCCATCCATTAGGAGCTGTTAGTGAGATGGCTCCTGGGAGAGATTCTTGTCTGCAACTACCCAACATCCAAAATGTGATGATAAACAACAGAACTTGAGAGCAAGGCAGGTGACATTTGCCTGATTCTGGAGAGAGCAGTTCCCTGTAAAAAGTCAGATTTTCCTTCTGCCTTCTAGGAAATAGTGGTTCTAAGCAGCTCCCTGAGACAGGAATGCCTTTTTCTGTTTTATTTTTATAATTTTGGTGTTTTTCTGAATGAGACCCGTTCGTAGTGCGATGATCAGGAGCTCCCCTTCCCTCCATCCCTCATTCCCCACTGCTCTGCAGGCAGGAGCCCTGCTCTCTGACAGCAGGGGCCAAGGTGGTTGTTTGCAGCAGAGAGATTCAACCATTTGTGCGACCCGGCTGTTTCCAAACAAGCCAGGCTCCTGCAAGCCTTACCAGCTGTGACTAATAGTGAAGGGAAGGGGGAAAAAAGAAAGCTGCCTGGGCCTGCAGGCTTCAGACAGGCAGGCTCTGGGGGAAACAAGAGAAAGCCATTAACTAACCACAGTATTATCTTGATTCTCTCAGAGAAACGAGCTAGGGACGGCTAATGAACTAGCCTTAACGTTTCAAACTGAATGCACCTCTGGGAGCTCTGCTAGAACAAACAGTGTGACAGATCAATGCCTGATGCCTATATCAAGAGAAAAGGTTATTTGCCTCTCTAAGGAATTGCAGGATTAGTATATCGCTATGATACACTGTGTACCCTTTTCAAAATATGGGTTTATATGTTGTGCTTATTTTTATTTTTGTGAGTTGTAAACTCCACTAGTGTGAGTAATAAAAAGGTAATCCATTCTTTGCTCCTCTCTCATTCCCAGGATCCTTTATGTTTGGGAGCTTACACATGCACTGTTTGACTGTTGTATGCACCTTGCCAAGGAGACACTCACCTTTAGAAAGTTTTTTAAAACAAAATCAGTTTGGAGCTGTGTCACTTGGTTGGGACCCTATGAAAAGAGGCAGATTCTTAATAAAAGGCACCTTGTGTGGAGAAGGTTTTACTTTCTGCTGCTATCACTGGTATCTTCTATGTTCTTGAGCAGTTCTGGTGTGTGTCCAGGCTTTAGCTGCTGATCTCTAAAATGGGATAATAAACCTTCCTTTCTGTTACTGCTTCTCTGCCTTTGCTGTTTAGATTGAAAACTCCTGCACAGGATGTTCTTCCTATTTATACTGTACCTGGCACAGGGACTGTAGATCCCTGTTAGGAGTTTTTGATAATTTAGTTAATACAAAAAAGGAAATGACAGAGATGAAGGTGGGACCTGGAAATCATTTACCATATGAAATGATTAGAATTGGTAGACTGTTTGGGCTAGGAAGAGTTAAGGGTTACTTTTCATCCTTGTGCCTTGTCCTTTGATGCTTAGGGCAATACCAAGCCAAGGGGGTAAATAGTCCAAGTGCAGCAGTCTTACCTCCTCAACAGGAGGCAGAGTTGTTTTTAGATTTCACTATATCCTTTGATATTTTTCTTTAAAGCCAAAGCCCTTGAAAACTATTTTGATCAATTACCTCATTCAGGAAGCTGCTGTACATATTTAACCATAGACACAGGCTTTGGTCTAGCTATCAAAGTAATTTTCATTTTTACAAATTATTGCTTTAATGGGAATTAGATGAGGAGTGAATTATTGTTTCTTAAAAAAAAAAAAAAGAAAAATCTCCAGGTGATTTGTCAAGAGATAATTGTCTGAGTATCAGCGTTTAAGGAGGTCTGCATTTCCTTTTAGGAAGGAAACACATTAAATGCTTAAATTAAAACAATGTTGTAACTTAGAAAATGGAACAAAATTAGCTTTATCTTCCCCCAGTCCTGCCTAGGAATTGAGTCAGAAAGTGATACATGTATCCCAACTTAATTGCTGTATGTGAAATTCTGCTGTCTGTATGCTGCTTTAGTAGCCGTTACTTCATCCCTACTTCTACTGATGTCAGTGGAACTACACATGAAACAAAGAGTGATTCAGTGTGAGTAAAGCCATCACAATTTGGCCTTTTGAAGTTAGTATGAGCTTTGCTATTGACGCCATTGGAGATGAGAAACTGTTCTTTGATCATCTTCTGAAAACCACAGTTGAGGTTTGTAGGTTTTATACCAAACGTAGCACTCCATTGCTTGGTTCAGGACGGGTACTACAGAATTCTTCACATGAGGTACAAAGTCACTTCTCCTGGACCTTCCATTCTGTCACAAACCCCAGTGTTACTAGGGCTTTTGGATGCTAATGTTTACTTTTATAATTAATTTTCTAGTGCTGATTTCCTGTAATAAGTTGGAAAAAAATTTCGTTAGTACCAAAAAAAGAAAACCATCAATTTCTGAACATCTCTATTTATGTATTTAAATCATGCTGATTCTTCTACAGCCATTAGGAGTTGGGGGGGTGAAAATATTATTAGAGATGTCACAAGGTCCAAATTTTCTCTATGTGTAAGAGATTGAGGATTGATTATTTCAGGGGATATGAAATATATTATGTTTCCAGTCTCTTTCTATGCACAGTCAGGCAAAGCTTTCATTCAGAACTGAGTTTGAGAATTGGCCTGGTCATAATGAAATGTGAAATCTTCTGGTCGTGGAAATTCAGGAAACACGCATGTGCAAAGAGGAAAAAGTCCAGATTGATGTAAAATGTTGATGTACTGGAAAGGCGGATGAATGAAGTAATTCTTCTGTGTCAAAGTGTTTTGAAAGCCTCTGCAAAGCAGTGAAAGACTTTAATGAAGCTTATTGTATTATTTACATCAGAAGTGGTCCGAATCATGCTGATTTTACTCAGCTAAACTGTCCCAGCGTTGTCCTTCTCTTGACTTGTTGACACATTTAGAACCAGAAACAAATTTCTCATGCTTGCCACTGATAGATAGCCATGGCTTCTCCAGACTCAGTGGCTTGTTGTAACTTACTAGTAGAGTTATAGTTGTGCCTGACTGAAGATATGATCTGGGCAAGGTTTGCAAAGAGAGATATCAAAGATTTTGTTGCTTCCCACACACTTTGCCATAGTAACTTAAGCAGAAGAAACTGAAATGTCCTTTTGTCACTATTCACATACTGCCCTGCTAAAGATTGTACTTATTTTCAAATTCCAGGTAACAAGAAGTTATTGATATCAAACTGTTTTGGGAACAACACTGAGCTATTGTATCAGCCCAGCCCTTCCACTACAGAATCATAAAATCATTTAGGTTGAACAGACCTTTAGGATCATTGAGTCCAACCATTAACCAGCACTAATCCATGTCCCCAAGTGCCACATCTGCATGTTTGATTGGTGCCTTGAACTGATACCACGTTCTGGGCCTTTCCAGTAAAATGCAAAGGAACATGTGAAGTCTCCCAGACTCAGTACAGAGGTCAGTAAGAGTTTTCCAAATGGACTAACTGAATAAAAATTTGGTCCAAATTTCAACTAAAGTCAAAACTGACTTAGGTGCTTACATAGACTCTTTAGTTTCATTTGGCTTCTCTATTTTGGTATTGTCCAGCAGCCGTGTATGCAGCCAGGAAGCCAGTTTTCTAACAGAAAGACATTATTGTTTTCTCCAGACATGTTTGAACACCTCTGTCAAGGCAACCTTCAACAAAGCTACAATTTTGCCAAGTAAAACTCTGGCAATTTCTAAAATAAAAACCATTTTTTCTTAAACTTCGCCTTATACCAAATATATGTAAAACATCCATTTTAACACAGGGCAAAGATTTTGTAAGGTTTCAGGGTATTACAAGGTGTGTTTATATATTCTTTTCCTGTCTCTTGCCTAGTTTGGACAAGGTCAGTTCAAAAGTCCTTGTTTATATATTTTTCAATGGTCTCGTCTTTCCTCTGGGTGTGTGATGCATCTGGGGAAAGGTTACCCAGTGAGACCATTTGCTGTATGGATGAACTCGTAGACGATGGCATATCAGGGAGCTTCTAAAGGAAATATTATATGGTCCATCAAGGCAGTCTCAAATTTCCTGATTGCATATATTTAAATAGGATAAGCTCCAGTTACCTAAGCACTTGTTTTGGCTGTAATGGAAAATAGGAGACTAATGTGGATCATAATGCCTATCTCATCCCAGCCCATCAAGGTATATGAAAATAAATCTTAATATCCGTTATTAGAACAATGGGGGTAGTGGATGAAGAGTTGAATCTATGCAACTATAGACAGGAAAAAAAAATTAACTGGATCTGGTTTAAGCTTATACCTGTTCATTGAATACATTCATCAGTGTCTGGTTTTGTATTTCTTCTTCCTCATGATACCCCAGATAAGAAGTGGTAACTAAGTCTTAATGGTTTTAAAACTTTCTGTCTGTAACCATAAAGTGACCATTTACAAATTGGAATGCATTGTTGAGTGGGGATCCAGTTCCTTTCTCTGCCAGACCTGTCCGTGCAGGTAGATCTTTGAGTTAAGACAACAGCAGACTGTTGAAAAGGTAGATTTTGTGTGTGTGTGGTTTGTTCTTTTTTTTTTTTTTTTTTTTTTTTTAGGCAGTATGCATGTTAGGAGTTTCATCAGAAGACAGCTGCTTAGAACAGCTGTCTGCTTATGTGCCCATCTTAGGAGAGAATGATTAATGAATTCACTTGGGCAGTGAGAAACTCAGTTCACTGATCCATAGTTTCAGCACAGGTATTGATGTGAAACTAATGAGAAATTTGATGCTCAAATTTGAATGTTTATTCCAATTACCAAACAACAGATCTAAATTAAAAAAATAGCTTGAAACCTTAACCTTTTATTAGTAACACTGAAAGCTGAACTGTGGCTTTGCATCCTGTGGTGCAATCTGAAGTCTCGATGTGCTACCACCTACGTTGTTTTGAGGAAGGGAGAGAGAATGGCTTCTCCTGATTGACCTTGCTCCCACTACCTGATGATTGGAATCTTCTTCCTTCCACCCCTCCCACTCCTGTTTAACGGGTATATTTTTCCCAGGAATTAAACATGTGCTAAGAATTGAGCTGTAGGCATCCCCTACAGCTCTATTAAAATACTGCATTCGCAAAGTGCTCTGAGCAATGTTTCTCATCTGACTGTTGTGTGGGAACATGGGAGTTCCGAGGTCTGTCCTAAAATGCTTCCAGTCTCTATAAGCAAAGGATAGAGGAAAAGGTAGATACAAGCTTTAGTTCATAAGTATTAAGTTAAGGTATGGGGAAATTAAATGGCTTGTTGAAGTTATACACAAAGTTTGTTTGGCACTTGACCATTGATTCCTGCACTTTCAGTCCTGTGAAGAATTGCTGTTATCCTTCAAAACTGACTTTTTACCATGTTTCTATCAGAAGGGAATAACAAGCATTCTTGAAAGTTACTCAATGCACTCAAGTTGTACTGGCAGCTAAAACCTGGTGTTTTTGCAAAGGATAAATACTTCTAATTTTCATACAAATCAGTCGCAGTTTATAACTCTGCATCTTGCACAATCAAGTAATTTCAAAACAAAGTTCAGAGGGGAAAATTTAGCATTTTAATACAGGAGTGTTTCATGAAAGTACTCGTGGCTGGGCAAGAATCTTTTTTTTTTAAAGAATTTATTAACTGCACATTCAAGACTGAACTTGGATGATCTCAATACCCTTTGCTTTAGATGCCTGCTGTGCTGGCTTTTTCCTGTTTCATGTAGGTATTCAGAAATGTGTTGGCAATTCTGTTCTAATAGAAGTAAGTCGAGGTGCTGAAAATGTGCAGCAAGCGTTGCTAAGTTCTGCAAAACTGGGCCATCAAATACTAATAAAGGAAATGGAAGATTTTACACTGATTACTGTTCAAGGATAGTTGTGAACAATTCAGATGTTTTTCCAGTTCTTGGGTTCTCGTGAATTTGTAGCAAAGCAGTGCTGAGGCAAATGCTACTTAATACACGTGGTGGGCTCTTGGCCTGTAAATATCCAGACAGTGTCAAGTCACCTTCGTACACATCTGCAATGCCCTGTTTAGCCCATCCACCAAGGGAGGGTGGCATCCACGGCAGCTGCTGTTGTCTCCCTCCTCAGGCATTCCCAAAACTGCCCCTGGCTCTGAGAGTCATGGCATATGTCTTGTGGCACTTGGCCACGTGAAAATTGCAACGTGTAGGTCAGAAAAATTACGTCTTATTTTAGATTTTAGGTCGAGCCACATGTAAAGACAAGCAGTTGTTTGCAAAGCAAACAACACACAATAAAAGGTCCATGAGTTTTTGAGAAAACTGTGTAGATTTGTGTGAAGTTAAAACTAAAAGTGAATGTTCAAACATTATTTTTAGGTTGGTATGACTATCAATTAGCTGTAACAGTTTTCATTTTCAGCCATCATGGAACAGTGTTTCATAGGCTGGATTAATATCCCTTTTCAATTTAATTTTAGGAACACAGTTTGTGAAATTGCTAATGTCAACAGCTTATCTCGTCAGCATGCTTACTTCTAGTGATATAACTCATTTGGGATTGGAATTTGGACAAGTCCTTGTTTCCTTAGAAAAATCGTGGTCCTGAAAGTCACTAGTTGAGAACAAAAGCACAGAGAATCATGGACAGCAGACTTTGAGGGGTCCTGTGCGAGGACAGACATGTTCACCAGGTTTGCCTTCATGCTTATTCACAATCCATGCATTTCCAGAAAGAAACTGGTCATGGATTGCTCAAGCCAGTGAAGATACTTCAAGCATTTTTGTGCATTTTTTAATGGGTGTGGGGCTGGACCTACACTGGCAGTACCCAGGCACTGAGTCTGCAGCTGTGTGTTCACAGGGTACGATTCTGTTCCTTTTCTCCCGAGGTCCCCATTCATTTCATTATACAATAGCCACTGGGAGGATTAGAGCACAATTTCCATCTTGTTCCATTAGTTATTTGTATTTCAACATCAGCTGGAGACCTTTGTCAAGAGCTAGACCTTGTTGTACTTGGTGCTATGTATATCCATAGCAGAAGGCAATTCTTTCCCCACAGATATTACAGTTTAGAAACCTTGAGGTTTAGGGAGATCTGCTCTATGACATACATAGTGACAAACTTCATTATTGTTTTAAGTCTAGCTAATGCCTAGAAAAATGCTGCTGGATCAGTCAGAAAAAGGGCTTTAATTCCCCTGCTGGGTCTCTCACTGTTGTGTCGTTTATTTGTAAAAAGAAAGTGCTTCAATTTCCCCCCCCCCCTTCTTTTCAAACCGAAGGTTTGGAGCTTCTTGGAATAAAAAAAAGAAAAAAAAATTCTTTAAGCCTTTGTGAAGCAAAGAAAACTTTGAAAAGAAATGACCCAGTCCCTTCTTTGGTTCACACCTATCTGGTCAAAGAGTTCAGCTCTCCGTGGAGGCTCCCAGACCTAACAGCAGTCATGCGGAACCTGTTTGCTGGCTTTCAGGCTCGGCACTTTCCAGGGTGCCCCATCTCAACACGCCTGACATTTCTGGCCTGGCAGCCAAGAGGAATAAAACCTCTGGGGAGAACCTAAAATTAAATGACTCCTTTTGGTCAGATCAAGGTTGTTCACTTCAATAACTCCGCTGCAACTCTGCCCTTCTCTCATTTAGTGGCCATGGAAAAGCCCATTCTCCGCCTTGCCTCTTTTCCCTCTAGGGACTTTAAATACAGTCCTTGAATGCCAAGACTATGAAAACTAGCTACATTTTACAGAGAAATAAATAAGAAAACAATCAGACCTTTGTTAATGTCCTCTTATTTTATAAAGCTTTATTTGTAAATGCATTCCTGTACGGTAGAGAGTGTAGAGCACCCTCTTGGTTTATGTAGAACAGTCTCTTGATCTGTTACCTCTCTAACATGAAATGTGTTAAGGTCAGAAGAGTGTTCTAGTCCTTGTCCTATAGCTTTGACAAACCTCTCAGAGTTTGATTTTGGGGGGGAGCATAGGAGATGGCAGAACATGCTTTTCCTGATGAGTCTTCCACTTCAATAGCACTTACATCTCCTAGTCTAACACCTAGCAATTTATGTGCATGCTTTGGTCAAGGGCATTTTCCGAATGGTCTCTTAACTCGAGGAAAGGCCCTACTCTGCAGCTTTGTTTCTGTGAGATGTTTAAGTATGCGCCTGACTAACTGACTCCAGCAGGACTAATATCTTAAAACAAGGCATGTGCTGAAATGAGTTGCTCAGGTGGTGCTCGTGTTTGGATTGCAGGAAACACCTGATGTGTGAGTGGCTGAGCTGACCCCTTCTATGCAGTAGGACACATTTTTTTTTCCTCTTTCCACAGCCACCCTCAATTTATTTTCCTTTGCCACCTGGCTTTGTTTTTCAGCTTTTCTCCTTTATCCCCCATCTCTTTTGATCAATTATTTCTCTTTTTCTCCTTTATGGATTCTCTAGAGTGGAAGAGAATCCAGTAATACTTACACGTGAACTCGATTTTTCAAGCCATGATTTTGTTTTGGTTTAGTATTCATTTTTTTAAATGAGGAGGAAGTATCTTACCCAAGACTAGTTTTAAGCGTTTGGCATAAAAATTAGGGTTAAATAAAAATTATCTGAAAAATAAAATTATGAACAAAATTAAAATACTCATCAATGCTTGTCATTAATTGGCTTTTCTGCAGCTTCCTACATTGATGCTAATCAATGCTGTAAGCCAGCAATGTGAACTCTTCTAAAGATCACGGACCAAACTGTACTTTTATTTCAAACTAGGGTTTAAGCTCACTGATAGAAGGTTGTGGGTGTGATATGGGTTGCATCCTCGTATGAGGCAGCATGACCCAGCTTTCCTGAATTCAAAACCAGGGGAGAGTTGGGAATCTGTTGCAAATAAATCTCTTGAGATGCTGGAGGTGCCAGCCAGAGCTGCCTCTGCCTGATGCCATTTTGTGCCACGGGCCAGGCTGCAGCCAACAGTCTGGCTCAGAGAGTCCCAGCAGATAGCAATCCATGTTACCATTTCAGGATATTAGTTTGCAATTCTTTGTCAGAGTAACTCACCTTTGGATGAGAAGCTCTTGCTGTGCCCCTTTAATCCTTTAACAGCCTTTAGGCTGTGCTGCTTTCTGAAGTGAATGGAATCTCCATTCATGCAACAAGGGACTCAGTCTTTCTCACCTGCATTCTGTCCCAAAATCTTGGGGTTTTGCCAAGTACTGTGCTGATGCTGCTCCCTGGATTCAAGAACTAAAGAGAGCGTTTTTTTGGGAAAGTGCTGAAGTCTTTGTCCACCATTACTAAAGTAGTGTCTGCTTGCCCTGATGATGCTTGGTTGTCTTTCTCAGTCTTGTTCTTCAAGACATGGAGGTCTGACTATTAGACAGTCCATTCCTCTGTCTAGGTGAAGTTATATGATGTTACCATCCCTATTCCTGCAGAAAAATAGGGGTGCTGGGACATCTGCAGCTGTTACTTTCATTGATCCTTTTGCTGAACAAACCATCTCCAGCTTTACACATAGGCTAATAAATTAGGAAGACATGACAATAGTGCTGCCATGCTTTACAGATATTTTCAGATTGAAAGAAATTATGGGATTTTATTGAAGATGGCAACTTTTTGTTGCTTTCCCCCCCTTGATAGAAAAATGGTCTAAAAATAAAAAAGAAGGGGAAATTTCATGTTGCATACAAAGGAAGACAAAATGAAGCTAAGAGCAATTAGGCTAGACAGATGAATAAGCTGCCTAGTGAGGTAGCTGAGTCACCATCATTAGAGGTGTTCAAAAAAACAGGCTAGATAAAATCCTTGAGGGGGTCAGAGTGTATGGGAAAATCCTGCTCGATAGAGGAGGCTGACCCCGCTGACCCAGGAGGTCTGCTGCTTCTTCTGCGTCTCTTTATTTAAAAACAGAGTTGAATTCAGAGAGTAAAAGAGGAAAACAAAACCCAAACCAGGTGCCCGTGTCTGGTAAACAGTTTTCTTTTGTTCTCAGTGATGAGAGTTGTGGAAAAAAAAAAAATTAAAAAAAAAAACCTAGAAAAAGAAAAAACCCCAAACCCTAAAATAAAAAATGTATTTGTGCTCTTTGCAGAAGTGATGTGATAAAAGATCTGTGTCTGCTTAGTAGAAAGATTGAGCATCTTTCAACAGACCTGACAGAGCGTGGAGGGGAAATTCTTTTAGTGTGAGGAGCTGGGGCACACAGGTGAGGTTATGCACCTGTGCAACGGAGAGAGAAAGCAAGCAATTGCTCTCCTGAGGGCCTTCTGGGAGTGGGCCTGTGCAGCCCCACAGCAATCCTTTTGGAAATTCAGTGCCTTTACGATTTGTGAAAATCTGACCCAGTGACTGTGGTTCTCAGCTGTGCATAAGAACATGAAGATGGAAGCCTGGGCTCCCAGGGGCGAGGCCCGGCATCCACACACAGGGAAATCCTGCGGCTGGTGTTGTTCCTGGGGTCAAGCTGATGATCAGCATCAGCCATGAAAAGATTCAGGCTTAAGGCAATAAAAGTTCAAGGAATTCCCCAAAGTCTTCAGCACAAACACAGAAATACCCCGTGAGTCAGACCAAGCCAAGAGCACCTCACAGAAGGTGGTTCAGTTCACCTTTGCTGGTGGACTTTTCCAGATGGGCCTGAGAGAGGACAGAAGTCAACTGCTGAGAACTCCATGAGACAGGTTTCTTTTTGCCCTAACACTTAGATTTTGTAATATTTCATGGAGCTGCACTGGACCACCCAGCACATCTTTGTAGTTTAACTGCCTAAAGTTTGTGGTCTCATTAGTGAGCCTGGCTTAAAATCTCTTCTCTGTCTCTGCCTGTGTCTTGCATTCTGTTGCAACTGAGGATTGATGCCACCACAAAGGGAATGCAGCTGCAGCCCAAGTCTTGAAATGCAGTTGCATGATGGCTTTTTTTCTCCATGTGCAACTACTAACATTAGCTTTACTTCTGTAGGACAGCATTGTTCTTGGGACTGAAAAGTAGAAATGCTTTCTCTTGAGTGCCCAGGTGTTACAGAGTCACAAGCTTTAACTGATAGGCAAGAAAATAAATGAGGACAATGGTTTTCCATCTTTAAGTTTAGAAACACTCTTCATTCTTCCTATGGCATTACAGTGAATGGCAAGAAACAGAGGAAAAACTATTTTGTTAAATGCTGAACTTTAGATTCAGCTCCAGCTAAGGTGAAGCCTCCTTATATGTTCGGTATTTTCGGAATGCAGAATAAAAAACCCTGCGTTTTCTAGAAACCTTGTGATACTTGAATGAAACAAAAGGAAACAGAAGTTAAGTCTCTGGGTGTTACATTCTTGCCAGTGGACGGCACAACATTTCTGCTGCAAATGCGGTGGACCGTGGTGTTGCTCGTGTATTATCTGCATAACAGGGGCTGTGAGCACAACAGAGCTGTGCTATTTTGCAACAGTTTGCTGTCAGAGCCGTGGACTGGAGTCGGTGTTTATCACTAAGTTAGTTCTCAGGAACTGGGCCAGATCAATACTGTATTCTTTCAGCCCTCTCTAAACCCAGCAGGGAAGGCAATCACAGTGGTGCAGAACTCTGCACCTTCTGGAACAGATCAATACCCTGACAGTGCTAAGCTTTGTTCCTTCACCAGCTTTAAGATGTTCTACATGATTGCTTAACGGTTTGTTTTCTCTTCTCCCTATATGACAACACTGCTCCCTCCCTGATCTTTCCTAATAACATCACTGTAATTGCCTTGACATGAAATAGCAGCACAAACACAGATGCTTTGCTTTGAGGTGTTTTATCTCTTTATGGGCGTCTCTATTGGTTGAGGGTGTTAATTTCACTTTAATATGAAATCAGAGCTTTTTTTTGTTTGTTTTCTTATTTACATTGTTTTACTAAACTTGATTTTACTAAACTTGATTTTGGCTATGGGAATTGCATACAGGGATTGTATTGCACAGTGTGGTAGATATAATAATATGTACCGAGTAAAGAATATCAGCTTAAACTTTATATTGCTGAAGTCTATTTTAGTCTAATCCCATTCAACCTCATCATCTTGTGCATCTCAGAAATACTGTGATGCAGTTACTTTTCAACTAGTACTAGATGGAATATGTTGTCCAAGCTGGATCTAGAACTCCTGCCTCTCATTTCTCTTTCCTGATGTCCCCTGAAGCTGCAGAACTTGTAGTTTTCCTTCAAAACCACATCTCTTTCTCTATTTTTGAGAAATGGTTGCATGTTATATAGTGTTAGCTAATCTAAAAGATAGTATTAGCCATTGCAAATGATCGGATTTTTCTTCTAGAGCTGGGAAGTGCCTTTAGTTACAGAATTCTGTCTGGAAAAGGCTGATGTGCAGTGGCTTTTCATGTGTACAGAACTACTTGAAAATCTGTAATGTAACACATATTTATAGAGATAAATTGCCCAGAGAAGTTGTGGATGCCCCATTCCTGAAAGTATTTAAGACCAAGTTGAATGGGGCTTGGAGCAACCTGCTCTAGTGGAAGGTGTCCCTGCCTATGGCACAGGGATTGGATCAAGATAATCTTGAAGGTCTCTTCCAACCCAAACCATTCTCTGAATCTATAGTATAGTGTTAAGAGCCTCAAAGGCTCTGTAGTGATGCTCTGCTAGCAAGGATGTGGCTGTTCCATATGCTGAAAATAACAAGGAAAGGGTGATTCAGAGAACCCTTTGTTGTTGCATTTGGACTTAGGTCAATCCAGTGGGAATTCTTTGTCGAGGATCTGTGTCTTTAGAGCTGCTTCACTGAAGCAGTGGGAATTATTCCTAGATGCCAGGGGAAATGGAAGAGGGATTTTGAACCAGAAGACAGTCTATTTCTCAGGGAAGAGCTAGTTCAGAGAACTGTGCTTTGGAGAGTGTCAGACAAGATGATCACACTGGTCCCTCCTCTATTTATAATCTGTAAATTTGTAGCTCTTGTTGGACAGACATACAAAGGGAGTTCTCAGTCCAAAGTCTCTCTGATACTTTGAACTGAATTACCACTTCATCACATGAAAACCTTCCGTCCTTAAGACCGGACCCACGGGAATGTTGCTGTTTTTCTTTGATAGTTGACTTCCGCTCCATTTCCCAGGTAAAGCATTAATCCCTCACAGCCCTCTCCTCATTTTGAAAGTCTTTAGCTGCAGTTCTCTGTTAGGCTTTGAAAAGCATGTTGTAAGGAGTACAAATGAGAGATATGCTGCCTTCAAAACAGCCGCTGCCCACTTCTGCATATGTGTAAAGTAGGATAAGATATGCAATTTGTAGGTACTATGATTACTGGCTTAAGAAGAAGATACAGCGTTTCTCAACATTTTTGAGACATTAATACAATTCAGCCAGGCCATTTTCTGTAATGTGTGGTTCACTGTATCTGATGTATATTTTTTTTCATCTCAGACATAAAGGTAAATCCTTTTCATTTACATAAGCGGGCTCTATAAACCAGATTACCCGAATTAATCATAGATATTTAAGCATATTACATTACTCCGTACCACAAGCTAGCATTCCTAGAAGGTGGATCAGAGATAAGGGTCCCATAAATTACTGACCAAATCCTTTAGTCCATCAGGCTTTATTTCCACTAAAATCAGTTTTGCTTGAGTAAGACCTTCTGGATTTGGCCCTGATACGCTTTTACATTCATAGACTCTTCAGATACAAAGAAAGCTCCATGAAGCAATTGTAGAATTTTTTTTTCCTAGCCTTAAATTCACTGTTTTGAATAGAAGTATAAAAATAAGCTTTTTTTTAGTAATGGTGCTTTTAATAATAAACAGGCATGTTATACCTCTATCCTACCCTACTTTTGTTAGCCTACAAGTTTTTTTTTAATGTCTCTATTATGTTATTTCCAGTAAATAGATTAAATCGTGAAATGTGAAAAGCTGGCAGCTTTACCCTCAGTAAAATAAAGATCTGTGTATGGTTATTCTCTAATATTTTGCCTCTCCACTTCCTAGAAGGCTTTAAGTTTCATCTGTCATTTGGAAACCAGTTGGGCTACTGGCAGCTAGCATGCTGTTCCGTATAAAAGTATAGGGAATATTCCCCACACACGGTTCTTTTACCCTAATCAAACACTGCAGATGCATCTTGTCAAGAGAATGCACCTCATCCTCAGAAATCAAAGGAAAGTGACTTCAAGGAGGACAGAGCGGCACAGCGGCAGCTGACCCCACACCAGACCCCACAGGCAGGTCTGTCAGCGGAGCCAGGGAGGAGACTGGGGAAGATGAGCTGACACCCCATGACACTGCTGCAGAGATTCATCCCGGAGCTGGGCATCTGGGTCCTTCAGCTGCCAAGGTCAGCAGGAGCAGCAGCTCCCGTGCCGGAGCCGTGAGAGCACCGCACATGTCTCGGCACTCGCAGGGCTGAGGGGTTCGCGGGGACCGGCGCGTGCAGAGCTCTGGGCACGCAAGGGAGACAGATTTAGACCAAGAATTAGGAGAGTGCGGTATTATCCTCGCCAACCTCCTGTAAATAAGACTTCTCCCCTTTCTCCTTGCTGTGTACTTGCTTCCTGCCTTAGCCTCATGCAGGCAAAAATGTTTCCAGCAGAGTATCTCTCTGTGCTTCTAGTGCACAGACGTGTGGATATATTTTTTTTTAAAAAAAGTTATTTTAATTTCAAGCTCCCTTTTAAAAAGGATTTGTCACTACCTGACACAGTCCTTACTCTGGGAGACTGCTAATGGTTTTCTATGAGAACTACTGGCTTTTATCATATATTGCAACAGCAGCGGGGTACAGCGACATTTTTATTTCAACAAAAAAAGCAGTTTGCAGTTCAGAAGAGGTTAATAGAACAAGGAGAATTAAGTATATTTAAAAGGGAGAAGGATATAGAAAAAATGCTTTTTCATGATATATTTTTTAGTATCTGGCTACCTTTCCTTTGTCAGAGGAGTTTCAAAAGCCTAAACCAGGCTATCCTCATCTGGTCTCTCTTGAAGCCCTGCAATTCTTAATTCTTCTTTGGGCTAGAAGCAGATTTTGTCAAACTGCACATGCTGGACCAGAGTCCTGTGCAGGGAAGGGCTCCCAGTTACTTCTGTCAGGGTGACTGACAGCTTGCAAGGACAAACATAGCTTGCTTAAGAGTGACATAGGACTGGAGAAAGAGATCTTGGCTGCCCTAGAAGCACTTTGTTTGTGTTTGTTTTGCAGTGCAAGATTCATTTTTCTGTTCTTTTCCATTTTTTCCATCTCTTCCTTTATCTTCAATGTCTAACAGAAACTGTGGTCCTCAGGTGGCTACATCCAGTGCTGTGGGATGCTGTGCAAGGACAATATGCCCAGAGCAGTGTCACAAAAACACACTGCATCTATTGTATCTCTTAATTATACACATCCATTTCATCTCCTAATTATACTCTACCCAACTGGAAACAGGCTGGACTTATTGTACCCTAAGCATCCTGGTTTCCAACACAGCCTTTTCCAGAGTGATCACAGAGTTTGTGGGAATTGTTTGTGCTTGTGTGGTAGGAGGTCAATGTTCCTCTCAATTACCTGGTCAACCACAGAACTGAAGCAGACTCCCTTCTGGGTTAATGAGAAAGAAGGAAACAAGAGGAAAACCAGCCAGCTACAAACAACGTGCCAGTCCCGGTTTCATCATTGGCTGTCCTGAACCAAAGAGGGAACAGGCTGGATGTTCCACTTCAGGATGATGGTAACCACAGATTCTAGGATCCTGTGTCTCTGTGTTTGTTTTGTCCAACAAAAATCAGAGCATGAACCTGCTGACCTGTGGGATTTCTGTGCTTTTTTAGTTCATGTGTCTTTTTCAGACTCTTCTAACAGTAGATACCCTTCAAAATTTCAAATTTTCTGTTCTGGTCTAAAGGGTCTGGTCAATGTTGTGCATAAAATTAGAGGTTAATTACAAGTACTGAGAATAATGGTGAAGAGAGACATGCTAATCTGCTGGAGAAGTTCAGCAGTTTCTGTGTTGATCTGGCAGCTGAATTGTTTTGTACTAGAGGTGTCCACAAATGATGAGGCAGATACTTTTGTCGCCATTTCAGTTTGGGATCTTGGGCTTTGATTCTAATCCAGTTTTCCGGAGTGGCTGAGAAATGTGCCTGACCATTGTCATGCTGAACGAGGCCTCCCAAAACAGAGGAATCTGAACAAGCGAGCTCTGTTTTGGGAAGGTCCTGGAAGTCAGGATGTCTTAATTAGTGGCTCATTTCTCATGGCTGTTTCAGCTCTTTAAAGGTAAGAAATGCAAGGCGTGGAAAATGAGTTACAGAAAATAAATATGGAAATTGAGAGGGAGGAGGGAATGCTTATGTCTGTCCCTCACAGGTAAATGGAGTAAAAGAAAGTCTTGTTTTCTCTTGTAACAACAAAGCCCAGCACTTCTGTCCTCTGACTCTCCAGCTGGCAGAATAGAGGCTGGGGTAGTTCAGATGCTGGTAAATTAGTTTGGATAGTACAGTGTTGTAGCTGGTGTCACTTAGAGACTTTGAACATAAAAAACCAGTGATCAAACATTGCCTCCCTCTGCTCTGTTATCCCATTTTGCTCAGTCCCACCACTCAGAAACACAGAAAATTTTTCTAACTTATTTTACATTCTTTTCTCTCTGTCCAATGTCATATTCTGGCATCACTGGAGAGTTCAGGATAGTCCTGGTGGGCTAAGCTAACTTGCAGTGTATAGGTAGGGAAAAGCAGAACCACTTCTAGTGAGGAGTATAAACCTTAGCATATGAAAACCACCAATATAAGGAAAATATTAGAGAGGAAATTTGCAGACTGTGGCCTTGACCATGTGTGTTTCTCCTAATATCCATTGGCAAATGTTGGACATTGACCTGTAGTGTATTTCTAATGAAAAGAGGAAGAAGGACAGAGTGGTATGGCCTTAAATTTTGTGGCTGTGTGCAGTCTTGCCTTCAACAGGAGTATTCAGTGTTTCATCATTCACAAAGGTCTCTGACCTTCTGTATTTTGAATTTTATCGTCTGCATTCCTAATTTATTGGTAGTATCAAGAAACTTTTGGGGAGTCAGATTTTATTTTCATTCAATCAGTACCAGGCTTTTACTATAAGTGATCCAGAGTGCTGTCTGAAACCAGGATGGTTACCTAATGAGTGATCTTCTGCTGGAACTCTGCAGTCAGGTGGGAACATAAAGCTACCTTGACAGTATCAATGGTCACTGCAAAATGAAATCTGTAGCAATAGCTAAACCACAGCCATTAGATGCTATCACTGGGATTTGAAATTAAATTAAGCAGCTGGAATGCCCACCATCCTGCTAACATCATCAACCATATCAAAGATAATCACTGCTTTTATTGCTGCAAGCACAGGATTCAGCTGGAAGTAAAACTGCCGATTATCAGATCTCAGTTTAGCCAATTTTGACTTCCAGTTCAGAGATTTGAGTTGTCAAAAGGGACATTTAAAAAGAGACCAGTGCCTTTGAAGTGATAACACACAGGAGCCTGGGGGGCAGAATCACAAAACTTCTGTACACCGTGTGGACTAAAACCATGGAAAATGTTTCCTGTTTTATAGGGGTGAAGGGAGAATATTAAAACTGCAGAAGCTGTTCAGACTAGGATGTAGACAGTTTGATGGTGTCAAGAAAAAGCCTTATTATCTCCTCTGCTTTTAGTGCTCTGGTAATGTTTTTTCCAGGAACATGAGGATTCAGGGAAACGAGAAGTTCCGATTACTAATTATCTTCATATTCACATTGCTGGACTTTCAATTTATGGCTCTGATCTAAGATGAGTGGTTGTGAGTTACCACAAGCTTTTTTTTAAAAAAAAAGACCCAAACACAACCTTGCTGCTCTCGTGGTTGAGACACTCAGTGAAATATGCACTTAAATACCTGGAGCTGGGGGAAAGTCACTTAGCCCCCAACTCCGTGAGGTTCTGTAGTACAGCCTCCACAGGACTTGAAACAGATCCAGCCTTAAGACTTACAGAGTGCATAAAACCACCACACTTTTACACGAAGGAGTAGTCCTGGAAGTGGAGATTTCACGGAGAAAGATGGAGAAAACTGAACAGAGCAGGGCATAAGGTCCAGCACATCTTAATTGTAGTATTGCTACTCCACTGGCTCTCACAGAGCAGGATTCCACAACTTCACAGTGGCTTGTTCAGGTTTGAGTGGTACATCAGATTTAGAAGAAAGATACCCCAAAGTGCAACAAAATGTTTGGTATTCACAAGACACTTAGTTTAGCATGAGAAAAGCTAGTTTTCTCTTGGTGTTCATTTGAAAGGGTTTGCTTGGATCCTGGTGAGAATTTCTCTTACAGTATGAAAAATTAACGTGCCTTTATGTAAAAAAAAGAATTATGTTGTGATTTGGTCAGGTGGGATCCTTTACTGGACCAGTTGGTGTGGACTGCAAGTGAAAACAGAGTCTAGTCCTTTGATCTGTAGCTGACTGTCACTTCTTACCAAGAAAAGCCTCTTAGCTTTATCATTTTTAATCTCCCAAAAGGAATTTTTGTTTGACAAAAAACCAACTGATTCGTTGTTTTCAGTGCATGGGCACTATAAGGTTGGCCCAGTGTGTAGGCTGGGGTGTGAAACCTCCCAAGGTTTCCTCACTGTGTCCGGCTGGTCAGCCAGGTACCCACTGAGCAGGAAGGCATGGAGTGTAACAAAGCCAGGGGAGACCTCTGAAAAGAAAGGTTAGTTCATCAATGGCCTTCTCACTAGCTTAGAAGGTCAGCTCTTCTCTAAACTGTGTCAGCATCCTTGGAGAGATGGTTAAAGAAAATAGTATCATGTGCCTTTTACAGACAGAAAAGAGCAGATCCAATGCCCTCTGAAGCTAATTCAAAGTTTCCAGTTGATGTGAGCTGGCACTGCATCACGTCACTCCTGTACTGAAGCTGTGCATATATGCTGTGCTGAAACCCACATGGAAGGAATGATTGAGTTGTCTTAGAGTGCAATCCCCTTAAATGCAAAGCCCAGCTGAGCAGGCTTTGTGTTTGGTAACTCAGAGGGCTCAGGGAGAACAGAGCCCTTGCCCACTTACAGCTAACAGTTTTTCATTTTTAGTAGTGACCTCGAATGTTGCTGTTTTCATCACCCCAAATAGCTTGATACTGCTCAGCAGCCAGTCTCCTAGTCCATGCCATGAATGCTATGAGGAATAAATGCAAAAGAGCTGTAAGCAAGAGGAAAAATTTCTTTTCTGAGGTGCCCCGTAATAGTTTTTCCCAGTGTTCACCCCATTCTAAGTGGGTATTTTGTCTGCCTAAGGGCACGAGGGTTGTATCCCAGGCAACACTAGTCTGATATTTTTCCACTATCTACTTTTGTGGGCAGCTTTTGAATGCCAGCAGAGATGCTCTGGCTGCATCGCAGCCACCCCTTATATGGTGACTCTCTTAAGAAAGAAGGCAAATTTCCAGTTTGATTGTCTAATTTGTTTTTTAATAATTGAGACAGATTGCTTTTTGCCTTTGAGAATGAGTCCTTGTGTGCAGTCAGGTGAGCTGTTTGCTATCAGTGTCTGCACTAGTATCAGATAAGCAGAAAACCCCCTCAACCTGACAATTCACTTGAGAATAATCTGATCTGGTTTGCTTTGCTGTTTCCTCTTGAAGTGGACAATGGCTTTTCCCCTGTTAAAAAGTTGACACAATGAGACAAGTGTGTGATTATTGTATCCCTTTATGTCATTTGAGTAACTTGAGATAGCCTGGTGTAATGTGAGTAATCTGTGTTCACCACCCTTTGAATCTATCCGGAGTTGATTGGCATATCTGTGCATTTTAACTTGTCTGGAAGGCTCTTATCTCCTTGCTGCACGGCATCAGTTGCAAATTTTAAACCTTTCCGTTCAACTTTATGTTTAAATATGTTACTCTTCCCCTTTACTCTTAGGGTCTTAGCAAGGAGCTGGTTTTCCTTTGTGGGTTTGTTTGAAGTAAACCCAGTGACTCCTTTAAAACAAATGAATCAGGGGAAGCCAGGTAATGCAGCTGACAGACAGGTGATCCTGATAACACTGTCTGGTGCCTGATAGACTGCCCTTGAACATCTGAGCCATTCACACCATTTTAGACAGTTAACACTGGTTCTCCACTACTGAGCAAATCATTACTTTCCGTCCTGACCCATTAAAGTTAAGACCTCCACGTGCCTTTCGGGTGCAGCCTATGGTTCGAGGGTGATGCTGAGGAGAACCACCCCCTGAGAAGTGCTGCAGGCACTGTACCTCAGTGCCTCCAAGTGTGCATGGGAGCAGGACTGCAGTGCCAGCCCCAGGCAGTTGCTAAAGCAACCCATTTTTTTTTTATTATTTTTATTTTTAACCCGTGCTTCCCTTTGAAAAGACTCAGATTAAAAATGAATCTTGAGAATCACCTTTCCTTTCGTGGTGTTGCACTGTAAATGTCACTTCCTTTATTTTGAGTGAAGGTGACAGAAAAGTGTGGTCTTAAGGAACAAATGTCATGCTCCAGGAGAAGAAGGGAGGCAGTGAGATATGTTCTAAAGGAAGGTAAGATGCCACTTTGATACTAAATTTGTCCCATTTATGTAAGCTCAGTTTGAAAATTCACCAGCTGCCTCGGTTTCCCCTGACAGATGCAGAATCCTGTTCAGGAATGTGCAGTGATTTTGAGGGCTTAAATGTACTGAAACCCGCAGCTGAATCGTAGAATGTCCTGGGTTGGAAGGGACCTTAAAGATCATCTACTTCCAATCCCCTGTCATAACCAGGGACACCTTCCACTATCCCAGGTTGCTCCAAGCCCTGTCCAACCAACCTGGCCTTGAACATTTGCAGGGATGGGTTATCCCCAGCTTCTCTGGGCAACCAGTGCCAGTGCCTCACCACTCTCTGAGTAAAGAATTTATTCTTATCATCTAATCTAAATCTCTTCTCTTTTAGTTTAAAATAATTCCCTCTTGTCCTATCACTATCTGCCCATGTAAAAGCTCTTTTTGCCTCTTTTTTTATGCCAACTTTAAGTAGATGGGAGTGGTCTATCCTTTCTGTGGTGTGTGCAGGTAGTCCACAGCCATGTTTCTCAGCTCACAAAACGAATCAGATTATGTAGTTAAGCTGGGTTTTGTTTTCTGTGCATTGGGTAAGAAATACTGTAGCCCTGGGACACAAACCCCTGCTTTGGTGTAAAAATTGTTCAACGTGGTAACTTTGGCTTTATGTTTTAAGATAAAAGCATCAAGTCAGAATAAATTCTGTATTATATGTGCTGGCTAGTTAAGCAGACACGTGAACTTTTGGCCACACATGACTTGGGCAAAATTTGTCCCAGTCTGCTGGTGCAGAAATGTGATGTGAATGTTTTGGAACCTCATCTGTGGCCAGGTAGTTGTTCTTCACCGTCCTCCCAAGGTCCTGTCTTGCACTGCTCCCATGGGTGGCAGGTTGCAAGGGGCAGGTGTGTCATTTCTCCCTGTCCCCAGCACACTGACAGTCTGACTCTCCAGTTCTACTTCTCAGGGACAGGACTGTCTGGTATCTGGTGTAGGCTGCTTTGGCCCTTTTTTCACTGTTCTGCTATTTAGTGGAAGTTTTCTCCCCTTGTGGAGCAGTGCAGACGGATCCTTTGTCCTTTTTCCGCTCTCAGCTGAGTGAGCACCAGACCATCCTGGAAATGCCCACCGGGGCTGCCTTCTGGTCTCCTTCTCCTCTGCCACATGACCCTTAAAGGATTGTGGGTTACACCTGGGACTGGAGAGGCATTTAGGGTCAGCTTCCCTAAAACTACTGCCTTCCACATGCCTTCAGCAGGCATTTCTCTTTTAAAAATGTTTAATAAAATTTAAGACGCTATGGTGGGTGAGCTACTGCGGCTCTTGCTATTGTCAGGCAATGTGGCTGCATAACAATTTTATGTCAGACTGTTCAGGTTAGGATGAGAAGTTAACAAACCCTCCCTTGTAGAGGAGAAGAACACCCCTCCTCTAAATATTTGAACTCCTGAGGCTTGCTCTGACTCTCTGTTCTCTTTGCGTTATACACAATGGGACCATAAGCTTGGCAAATGAGAAATAAACCGAGAATACTGTGATTAAAAATGTACAATACATAATATAACCTTGCACAACAAAATTAGTACTTTGCTAATTTAGTCCCAAAGCATATTGATTAAATGCATTTTAACACTTCAGTGTATACTGGAAAATCCAATTAATATAAAAAAAAGAAAATGAAAACATTCAAGTCACTGAACTCTGGATCATAAATGTTAATCCATCCTGCAGTATCTTTTGAATAGAACACACACTAATTTTCTCTCATTGTTACAGAACAGATTTCACATAAAATAATGCTGTAATTGTTTGGAAAAAAAAAAGTATTTGCCATTTGCTGTTTCCATTTGCTCCTCCTTGATTGAATTCACTAAAAAAGGACTTTTTTTCTATCCATAATGGCTTTCAGCAAGCTCTCCTCAGTTGAAAACTTTTAGTACCAGAAATGTCTGCATATTTAGTGAATTAGAAAAAGAAACCTCACACAGTATTCAAGCATAGGTATAGAATTTGACCAAATTCAGGACTTTGTTTGGACTATGTCCATATTAGAGATGATGGCGAAAGAAATGAGTCTTTCACAGCGGCTGAATACCAAGAACTCAGCTTTTCTTAGGTGAATGGGAAGAAAAATCTTCTGGTCAAAGGCTTTGTGCCAGCAGGACCTACAGACAGTGTGAATAATAGAGTATTTTATTTGGTACCTAAATTGGGGCAGAACCTCAATAATCCACTGGTCTATACATGCTGCTAGAGCCAGCATAGAAATCCATATGTCCTCAGACCTGATTTATTTCCTGCTGGAATTTACGAGGCTTAAATTCAGGATATTTGCTGGGGATGAGGCAATTTTACAGCAAATTCCTGAATTTTCAGCAAGGCTTGGTGCAAAAAGGATGACTGCAGCTTCTAGTCTCAGGAATCTCTAGTGAGGGAAGAAGCCGATGGCATTGTTGCATCCAAGATGGGGAATCTTTTCTAACAAAGTGATGCTATCAAGGGAATGCAATTGCAGCAAACAGGAGCTGAGTGGAATGATGAGAAAGTTCAGATTTCCAGCACTCTTGAACTCTTACAATTAGTGATATTGTGACAGGTTTTGCAATATAAAGATAGCTATGCCTTAAATGTTGGAGGTGGTGGTGGAATCACATTTAGAGAAATATTTCCGCAGACAGCACTTTTATCATTTTAGCAGTACAGCATTCCTAAGGTACCTATTAGAACGTGTTGTTGTCAGAGGGAATCTTGGTGAAGAGGCATCCCTTTTGGAGCCATGTCTGCAGGGGAACACGTGCAGATGTCTTCATTAGTCTCGTGTCTCAGTGACTCCCCCGGAGGGTGTGCTGTGTTGGGCAGTCCCTGTTTCATAGAGAATCCATGAAGAAGCCCATGTGCTCTTCACTGCTGGTTGTGTGTGGTCTCAGAAGGCATTTTCCTCACCCTACACACCCCCCTCCCTTTTTTTTTTTTTTTTTTTTTTGTAGAAAGAAGAGTAATTGAACTATGATAAAAATGAAATTTTGCTCTCCAATGGGCATTAATTCTAGCGCTTTTATAAATACCTTTCATCCTCGGACAGGACAGCATTCACAAGGTTAACCCAGTCTTGTGAATCTCTCCCATCATAGCTTTTTTTTATGTAAATATGTTCAGATAAATATTACTATATGATATATTTGAATATACATAGGGCTTTTTCACTAGGCTGATATTTACGTTTTTGCATGGCCAAGCTTTACCAAAGTACAGTAGTATATTATGCACCAGAAAACCCACTTGATTTCCAGTGCTTTAAAACATAGTAAGAGAGTGAGGAACCTAGGCATTTCAGACTTCTTCCAGTTTTAAGTATTTCATATGTGTTTTAGAATATGACATATCCTTACCTTTCACTACATCACTGTACGCAGTTGTGTGACAAGAAACAGACTTAGTATGACAATAATTTATTTGATGAAGCCTGATCATGATATTTTTGGTTTTCTATATTTAGATAATTGTACCTAGGAAATACACTCTTTCCCAGAATAATGCAGTGCCCAATTCAAATCAGATGGGCTAAAGGCAGACTTTTCAGATTGTCCCTCATTCTTTCCAAGGCTTTATAGGGAAGACCTAATTTTGCTGTCATATAGACTACAAGGAATAGCTTAGAAATTTAATACATCTGAGGAGATAGGAATGGAGTGATGGTGCAGAAAGAAGAGAAGATAATCTAATTCTTTCAGTCTGTTCTGGGTAGAGGAGTTGTGACGATCCTACAAACCTTTAACTTCTGTATTTCTTGATTTTTTGGACAAATAGAACAAAACTTACTTTGTTGGATAGCAAGGGTTCCATTGATTTCTTCTCTTTTGGTTTAGTTGTGCTCTGTCCTTCACAGCGCTGCTTCATAATACTGTGCTAGAAGTCAGATACACTGATATTTCCTCAGCCTCATCAATGACTTGGAAAAAGATTGTGTTATGGTTTCATCCTAATATATTGCACTTATGAATTAGAAGGACAGATCCTTAGCACCTAAAATTTTACATCGTTCAATGTGCCTTTACATAGAGATATTAAATAAAGATCAGACCCAAAAAATTTCTGGTCCCATCAGTTATAAGTGTGTAATTTTTCAATATTTTGCTTGCATTAAAAAAAAAAATCAGACTCACCATATTTTTTTCTTATTTTAAGAGAAATGCGTATGTCAAATATGTGATGTTAATTCTCTAGAAAGTATTCATAAATACACTAACACTTCAGAAGTTAAATGGAAAGTGATAAAAAAAAAATTAGACGATAATTAATCCATTCTTTATTTATAGCCTTGATTGGCTGTTGTACAAAAAACTATTGGTGAGGCCAAATCAGGTTATTCCAGCTTTCTTTCTTCCATCAGCATGTGCCCAAAGAGAGTTATTAGCTCATTTTGGTTGTTCATTGGCAGTCCTGACACGGGAAGTGTCTGCCAGCAAATGTCCTTAATATACATGGTTGGAAGGGGAAAAAGAACTACCAAAACCGTATATTTGCCCTATCCTGCTGAAGTAAAAATGTCTTCACGTGGCACTAAGGAGTTTATATGTTTTTTTTTAAATTGGCTGTGATGTTTTTGTGTTATCTTCTCCTTCACTACCAGCATTCACAGATATCATCTACATAGGCAGGAAATTCGTGTTCATATATATTCAGTTTTGTCTTTTTAAATTTTTTTCTGTGGTGTTTGGACTTATTTTAATACTTCAGGCTGAAAAAAAATAATCTGACAAAATTCTTTTTTTTCCAAAATTTTAAGCATAGTGTATTGGTTATTTTATATTTTGAAGTGCTTGTCTTTTGGAATACTGTATGTGTACATGCACGATGTGCATCCTCTGGGACATTTCAACAGTGTATTTGCAAAACTAATCAGTCAGAAGTAAAAGGCAAAGGGGTGATGGAGATTTCAACTTAAAAAAAAAAGGCAAAGAAAAAATTATGCCAATTCTTGACATCATCTGCATGACAAAGTAGTGGTAGATAATAATATCTTTTTTTTAGTAATACCTTGCTAAGAGGTGTTGCTTGTGGAGAGCTATTGTACTTTGTTAAATACCTGTCGTTTAACAGCCCAGAGTTGTCTGTATTTTGCAGAAGGATGACAGGATTATTAACCATATAGTTGTATTTTGGGGTTTAACGAACAAATGTTTTTCAAGTCTAATTTATTCTTCATGAGAACAGTGTTAATTCGTTTTGAGTTTTGCCTGGGAGGTGAGACCTCCAAAATTGTCCCAAAGGTGATAGCGTACTTTTATTTTAGTGCAAAGACTTTTTAGCACATTGCATCATTGCATATATTTATTCATCATGCTTACACCATCCCTGAAAAGCGAGATTAAGGCACAGGGATCAATCCAGGCTTGAGTGATGCACAGCCCACCTCTTAGGAGCACTGTTAGTGTTTAACCACAGCCCTGCACATCATCCTGGGACAAGAAGTGAAGAAAACAACAACCATTTGAAAACCATGTTAGGGATTAAGGACGGCAGAGCCTAATTGCGTGATTAAATATTAGTCTGCTCTCCTATGGCAACAAAAAGTGGCATGGGATTTTTTTTTTTTGGTTCCTAGAAATACTTAGTACTTGTTTCTTAGCTTATCAACAACATGTTGTGGCTGTGTCAGGCAGAAACATTAGCTTGTGAATTAGCCCTGAGGCACTGTCCTATATACTGCTATGGAAGCGCCTGGTGTGGGATCCACTGACTCAGAGGAAGAGTGCCTCCTGCTGATTCTGTCTTCAATCCAAACACTGACCTTGCTCCCCTGACAGGATTTGACAGGTTTACAACCCACGGGTGTGGCTGTCATAGCATCATTTTCCCCCCCTTTTAGCTTCTTCTCTAATAAACTTGTTAAGCGTTTTGCGTTAATAGAGAAACTTATGCAATGGGTGTCTCGCCGTCTTTGACAACTCATTCAATGTCAACCTTCAACAATTTTCCTTTAATGGACACGTAACATCCCTGGTGTGATGATTTTTTTTTTTTTTTAAACTTTTGGTGTCAGATTGATAAGCCTGTGAAATAGAATAGCTACACATAATGCTGCTTTATCCTCACAATTGACAGTGAGGCAGTGAAGCAGAACCTCAAGAAAAGCGACCCAGTTCTGCATGTGTAACCACACAAGAACCCAGACTGGTCCCCAGTCCCACCTAACGTCGCAGCTTCGTGACATTTGAGCAAATAATAGGCAGCGAGTGTGAGTTTGTGAAAGTAATTATATAAAGCTGATGGCAGGGGACAAAAAGAAGTGGGGTGGGGGGAGAAAGCGAGCGGTTTCGCCGCTTTGACAATGTCCACAGCTGTGATGTCATAGGCACAAAGATGATAATAAAATTTGGCCAATGTGGTGTCAACTACACCTTGCTCCTTTTGTCTTTTCCCTCGTATAATTTTGTATCCATGTGTGAATCGGCTCATTAGTGGAGGAGAGTGAAAATTGAGGTCAGGGTATTTAAACCTGACCTGTGCAAAGGCCATGCAATGCCTAAGCCCACCGGGGGTTTCACTTCAGAGCCCCGGACCACCCTTGAAGGTGACACCAATTCAAGCCTCATTTTATAAAGGCCTTATTAATTATTGTCTTTATAAGAAGGAGAAGCCATATAAAGAAATGTGTCATTCTTAGAGTAGGAGTAGGCAGGAAAAAAAAAGAGAGAGAGAGAGAAAGAGAGAAAGAAACAGAAGATCAAAAGAGAGCTTTTTTTTCCCTTTTGCTTTTCATGCCTCAGAACCTCAAAGGAGGTCGGGGAACAATCAGGCTTAGGGGTCTCGTGTGCTTTCTGGCAATTAGACTCAGCTGATGGGCTGAAAGGGATTGAATGGCAGGGTTCAAGGCCCTTCTCCAGAGCTTCAGACAACAGGCTTTTCCAAAGCAGCAGAGCAGCAGACACCACTGAAATAATTTCAAATGGAGACTTACAGCCAGGGATTCATTAATTCACCGGCCTAAACAATTACTGGAACATATAATGTCTCTATATACACTTTGATAAAGACTGTCATCCTAGACCTTCATTTTCCCCATTTTTATTAGAGATTTTTAATGTCAGGTTTGAAAAGAACCTTTTATTTCTTCAATTATCAAATTAAACCTTTTATTTTTTTTTTTCGGGACGAGGGGGGATATAAATTCCAGAATTTTTGTTTTATGGCTACAATTGATTTGAATTACAAGAGGAGACTGAGAAAGTTTTGAAAAGCATCCTTAAACATTCAGTCATAAATAGGATGGGAGCCTGAGTAGCAAGAGATCCCATCATCCTCCTTCCTCTCTTTAAAGAGGGTGGTCTGGGACAAATAGATTTAAATGAGCTTGATGTGAGAGAATTAGCTAATAAGGGACATGCAGCAGAGCACTGTATAGTTGCAGGCTGCATTTGCTGATGGAATGATTGGAACTGAGCAAACTGAATTAATACACTTTTAGTACAGTTGAAATGTTTTTAAAATAAAAGAACAACATATTATTGTATTTCTTTTTTTTTTTTTTTTCCCCCTGGTATAAGACTAGATGCACCCAGAGGTGAAAGGTTTTAGTGCAGACCTGTAGTTTGCTTTTAAAAATGTACCTGAATATCCCTATGGAGATTAGAGGTAGGTACAGGGATAAGTACCTGTAGAGCACTTTTGGGAAGTGCTTGGTCCTAGGAAAAAGCTGTCCTGTGCTGAGGCAGATAAAAAGTCTAGTTACGCACAATCAAAAGTGGGTTTTGAATGGAAAATTGGATTTGTGACTAAATAAAATGTTGTGTTTCTCTGTTCCTCAGACACTTGTTTGATGGGGTTGTTTGTTTGTTTATTTGTTTTGTTGGGGGAGAAACTGCAAAACTCTGCATGTTTTAACAGAAAAATATTTCAACTGAAAATATTTTGATTGGAAAATGTGACCCTGGTGTCCCTTAGAAGTGCTGACTCTCTGGAGCAGTGCCCTGCTCAGATACCCACCACCTCCTCTGCTCAGCAGTGCAGTGTGGGAGGCACAGTCCAACAGGTAGCTCTGTTAGCGAGGAACATGAGGTTTTTTACTTATGATTTTGAAAGAAGACACCAACTTGTTCACCATGCTGAACACTCTGTTAGAAGAATCCAGCATCCTCTAACCACACCGCAAGGGTTTGCTTGATGTAGAGGTGGTCCTTGCCTCATTCCTGTACCAAAGTCCTGTTGATGTTTGCTAATCCAAACCATAACACGAACATTTTTCCATGCAGAAAAGCAGTGTTGGGAAGGAAACCTGCCTATTATGTGATTCCATAGTGTCATGGTTTAACCTCAGTTGGCAGCTCAGCCCCACGCAGCCACTCTCTCACTTCCCCACTGGTGAGAAGGCAAAACAGGGAATTAATTCCCCACTTCCCAAAGTCAAGAGGTGGTCAGCCATCTCCAGGAAAGCCGGGCTTCATTGTTCATATTGGCTACTTGAGGAGATAAATGCCATCATTCCGAACATCCCCCTTCCTTGTTCTTCCCCAGCTCTGTGTTCTGAGCATGGCACACAAGCACAGGTACCAAGATCCTCAGCACAGGTTTGTAGTAACTATACCTTAATTCATCTTGGTCCTATTCTGGAACTGAAGAGACAAGCTAAATCAAAGCAGATAGAGCCAAATGATGCATCTGGGAATTGGTATAGTTCCTGAAACTGTGGTACCAGTAGAGGCTATCCATCAACCAAGATGATGATGATGATGATGAAGGGAATCTCTTGGCTATTTACTACACACCTAATACACCTAGGGGTGCTTGCTTCAGTGGGCTATTTTGGATTCCTTCGAAGGAGAGGAGAAGGGATACAGAAAGGTAGGTGGGTTAAAGTGAGCCACTGTGAGTTATTGTGAGTAAGAGCCCTTTTCATTACAACAAATGAGTGCTGTAATGAGATTCATTGAGGGAGGTTGTAGCTCTATTGTACTCCAGGCTTACTTAATAGATGAAGCTAACAAGACTAGAGATTAGAGTTGTCTCTTCTATCTGTCTGTATAGTATCCAGGCCACAGAATTTCTTTCCACCTCCTTGTGTGATTTTTGATTTTAGTTGTCAGTTATCAGACTAAAATAATTCTTATTTATATTTTGGAACTGGAGTCTTGGGCACAGTTTTTGTCTGTCATGAGTATAACAATACTGTGTGGTATTAGCTGAATGAAATACATTTTGAGACTGTTAATTTATAATCTGTAAAACTCTCACTGAGGCTAGACTATATTGATAGTTTCTTATGTCTTTGTGTCACTTAACTGTTGAACTTGTTTTTGTGACCCCTGCTTACCTTCTTTGTACAGCCTTTCCTTCTGATGGTAGCCTTGTGTTGAAACTCCAGTGTGGTCACTGTGTCCCTGTTTTCTGAGATATTAATGCTCTAAGTTTGCTGCAAGGCTAGAGGAAGGATTCTTGCCTAATTTCATTTTTGTACTTCCCTATTCTCCCCTGTGGTCGAATTCTTGCATAGTGCAGCCTTCTGGCTTTAAATTGCATTTTTAGCACCAAATAATATGTGTGCTGCCTCAAAACTCGGTGAAGATGTCAAAGAAGGAGGTGCAAAATTCTATTTAGTTACCCCTGCTTCATGATGTCAGCCCAGCGGCCGTAGGTAACACAAATGTTATCGGTAGACACTTGTCATGACCATTCTGCTCACTGTTAGCTTCACAGTATGAGACACGAGTGAAATCCTCTCCCCTGAAGTGTCTCTCCCTATGGTTTTTGTGATTATTCTTTCAACTCAACACACCGGCCACCTTCAGCTGTAATCTGTCTCTTCCCCACCATTCTGCCTCATTCCCCAAACAAGCCTCTTTGTCCTTGCCCATTGCCCATTTATACCATTCTCAATCAATCTTCATTGAATGCAGCGGTACATCATTAACTTGTCTTCCGGCAAGGCACTTAACCCCCTAAACCCTGGAGCAGATTCATTACACTGCCATCTTCCAGTGAGCGCTCACACCCACACTTGACTTGGGCCATTACTTAGTCACACGATTCATCATCCACATGGGTAGTTTTTTTTGCTCCCGACCAGATTGGCGTGACAGTATCTGGAGCGTATTACAAGGAGATATCCCAAGAAAAAGGCTCTGATCGGGAGAGTTTGTCTACAGATAAAACTCTTGCTGACCCTGCTCTTCGCCGTTATCACCCAGGAGTCACATATGCCGTTATGCAGTCCTTCCTTGTCTGTGGTCGTGGTAGCTTTTGGCATCCTTTCAGTCAGGGCCGGGCTTTGTATAAGGGACATCATGCAGAATTCACCCATGTTTTATGTTATGTCTTGATTTTACATGTTTTCTACTATTTTCTGAGTTACAGTATTATTATCCAGACAAATTTCTAAGACATATGACTCTAATGCACAGGATTTTTGTACTTGGATTGGTATTAAACCTGAATCCAGAACACCCTTCTTTCATTCTCATGTGTGATAAATATAATAACTATTCTTTTTTTTTTTTTTGATCACTCTATGAGCTTTATTTTGCTCATCTTTTACTTTTTTTTGTTTCCTTTCTGCCAGTTTGAAATGGAATTGAGCAGCTGAGGTAATTTCTTTATTGCTGAAAAGCTTCTCAATAATTCTGAGTTTATAATCCACTGTAAGATCATCGGTCTGACTTTGGTAATCACACGTCACAGTATGATTACCAAGAAATAACTGAAGAGTGATTATGCAAATCCTGGAGTTCTAATTGGCTAATAATGACTTTAAGACAGACTACAATGGTTCATATGTTGTGCGTTTTTGAGGGGAGAAATCCAAAGTAATTATGTAAATCAGTTCCCCGTAACAACTAGTCAGATGCAAAGCTTTGTTTGGTTTTGGAGAGCACTCGGTAATGCATCAAAATTGTGGAGCATCCCTGCACAGTGATGCACAGAGGCAGTTCCACTTCAAATGTGCTGTGCTGTGTATAGGGACTGATTTCATTCCTTCTAGCCAACTATTATTTCTTGCACTCCCCTCGAGGAAGCTAAAACAACCCTCCATGCTCACATATATATTTGAGGTGATTGTTTAGCCCAGGAGACAAATGGGAAAAGAAAAATTCCATTTTCTGAAGAAGGATTGTAAAGAGATAATATACTTCTTTTTTTTTCCCCCTAAGATTCTGGGTAACAGCCAAATTTATTCACTATTAAAGTTACTCTTCATTAGTAACCTTAGAATAAAAGCTTCTTTTTACCTTTTCTCTTACCATGCTGTTATAGGACCTCTAGGCTTTCTTTGTAAATTCTACATCTTTTTCTTATTAAAGCTGATTTAAAAAAAAAATTATTCTCTTGTATGATGTAGATTTTTTGAGATTGGTTGAAGAAATCTTGCTGTCCTTGTCATGCTGAAGATTCCCAAAAAACTTAACCAGTTATTGGCACTGTTTGATTCAAATTCTGTACAAAATATTAGGAGATGTAAATAACAGTCACGACCCTTTATTCTACTTAAAATAAGCAGGCTAGTATCATTGGGAGTGCAAAAATTTCACCTCAGATATGTCTTGGGAAACATACTTGGAGTAGGGAGCTGGAGGGAGGATGGTGGTGTTCATGATAACCATGAAGAAATAGTTTAACCATAAAGATATTTCAGCAAAGGCTCTGGTTGAGGGCACTGCTGCCCAATCTTTGTGTGATTCACTCCTTTGATCTCCATTATATATATTTAATGGGAAACCTAGTTTTAATATAGATGTATTCTTTATACTAGGCCTTGAAAGGAGTTTGTTTTTGCTGACTGTGGGCTTGATTCAGGGTAGTAAGGTGGCTTTGTTGAGCTGTCAGTCCTCTGTCTGTCTAGAATGGGGGAAGTTCAGACCCACAGACAAGATGCGTAAGAAAATAGTGAGGCAACACACTCATCATGTGTTCAGCATGTTTTCTGTGCACAGACTTTCCTCATATATTTTTCCCAGATCACAGTTTGGACCTCTCTAGAGAATGGGAATGACTTTACAACTCCTATCTACACCTTCCAACAAAGAATTTCCATTTGCTATAATAAATCAGACACACAGATGTGAATCCTTAGAGGAGCAGATTAATTTATACATAGGAAGCTGATACCCCTTTAAGGCTGCTGACAGAGGGTAATAAATGTGAGAAGGAAAAAAGAGAGAAGGGGAACACATTCCCCAAGAAGGGCATTTGGGGAAAAAAAGTGATTTCTAAATGCCTGAAAAAATGTTAAGAGAGAAGACAAGGAATAAAAAAAGAAAGGTAGCTGAGGAGAGGTGGAGACACAGAGCATTACAAAGCTCCTCCAGATCAGTGACAATCAGTGAAGAAGTTTCTAGTGATTTAGTGCACTTTTAGTCTGACACACAGTGAGCAAGTTGAGCAATACTCTGAAGCTGAAGCATTTGTCTGTACAATGTGTAGGCCTGGCAATGCCAAAATATTTTGCAGGTAAATCTTTGCTTTGCTGAATTGATTGTGTAGGTGGGATTCTTGGGTGTCAAAATGAATTATATTTCAGTATAAAATTCCCTCGCTTTATTATGTCTAAAAATAATAATAAAATCCAGCTAAACACATGTTACGGTTGTAAGAGGAACTGAGAATTTATCTACATTTTTGGGCTTCTCCATACAAAAATAATTCAGTATTTGGAAATTAAATGTCCGTGAAATTTTAAATAACTTTTTTTTTTACTTGAATAACACGTGTCTTCACAGTTTAGTGGTGATAGAGAAGAGTAGGGTTTTAACAGCTTGTTATGCAGGCAGTGTACAATCAACTTCTGTGCCTGTTGTATCATGAGGGGAGCAGGACAGGACATGTGTGTCCCATCATTTTCCTGTAAGGACACTTGATGCCATAAAATCCATAGATTTGTCTTACAGCCCTGCTCTTCGTTACCTTGTCCTCAGAAAGACAAGGGGACATGCCTCTTACAGTTTGGGCACTGACTCCTGCTCTCTTCTGACTTGGCATTTGTAAGGAAAGGTGGATGTGGATGTGCCAGTTGGGACTGGCAGAGCTCTCTGTTCCCCTCGTGTTTGCTTTGCATAGGTATGAGTGAATGTGCCAAATTTCATATGTAAGTAATGCGCCTGGAGACTGTGCTTCCTTCCCATAGATGAAGATATACAAAAATATAGAAGCCATTAGTTTTCTGGATATTTTAAAGCAGGAGAAGGAGGAGGAGGAAATGTCAGGACCTTGAAGCAATGCAAACAGGGCTGCTAACATATTTCTAGACCATCCCACTGTGTAATCAAATTGTGCTCTTTTGAATCATCCACTCAGCCACGTCCAAGAAACTCTTTGCTGAATCAAATTAAGTGTTGTGTGTGGCTCAGTTGTGAAAATAGTGCCCTAAAAATGATAAAGTTTAAAAATATAGTGTACGTCTTAGAACCTGAGAAATCAACGAAGAGTTTGAAAAAGAGCTTTTTAATAAAATTGATGCTGGCAATTGTTTCTTTTATTATTTGGTGACGAGAATTTTGTCTGACTTAAGACTAAACTTGAGATAAGAGCTAGTTTTTCAAAGCAGCAGCAAATGGGTTTGAATAAAGAAGTTTTGGGGCATTGGCTGATAATTTCAAATACAAACAAAGGAAAAAGATGGAGATGGAAATGAGAGAAGAGCTGACTATTTCATTGTAGTAAAAAAGGATGAAGAGAAGATGACAAAGCTCATGTGTAACTCTTCTGCATGAGTATTTTTGCAATGGCACATTCCCCATATTTGCCAGATCCCCTTCCCACGTCCTGCTTCCCAAATCTCACCCCACTCAGGCTGTGCTGCCGCATACCCGTTTATTTTGTTTAACAGCAGTTATGTTTCAGTAATGCTTTATTTATCTCTCTGGCTTGGAAAAGTCTTTGGCTGAAAGTCACAATTTCAATGACGATTTTTTTTCAGCTTGCCACTTAAAATATGATCAAGCATACGGGTGAGCTACACGAAATTTTTTCAGTGAACATTTGAAATCAGAGCAAAACCTGATTGTTCCATCTTATTAGCCACGTCTTGTTTGATGTAGCATGTTTTTCTAACCCGGTATCATTTCCATCTGAAGCTGCACCACAGAGAACACAAAGGTTTCAGTATTGAAGTTGAAGGAGCACTGAAGGGCATCTTACAAATGCTACTTTGTCACCTAGCAGGAGTTCTTGGAAATTTTTCAATGTTTTTCTTTTCTTTTGTGAGCGGACATAAAGTGCCTCTTTCAAACCCAGCTTGGGTTTCATTCCTGCTTCTGTGATTCTCTGAGGTGCATTAGTTGAGGCTGGCAAACTTTTAGACTCCAGGGAATACAAAGCAAGATAATCAGTGCAAACTCAGTCCTTGAGGCAACTCTGTTTGGGTGGCTGAATTTCCCGACAGGGACTGGGGTGGGGGGAGGAAAACTGCTGCCCTAAAGATGTACAGGAGCGACAAAATTGGAACAAGACGAAATCCTTCATTTTTTAAAAAATCTGAATAAAGACAGAGAAGTATCCAGGGGTGTTCAGAGACTGGTAGGAGCTGAGAAAGACACTTCTGCAGGTTTGCTTCCTAGATTTTTGCTTCACTCTAAACTTTTATTTATGTGCCTTTTCCTGTGCCACTTTTACCAATGTTTCTCGACAACACATTAACTTCCCTCCTGGTACAATAATCGACTCCAATCTGCTATTATCACGGAAATAGAAGAGGTAAAGTGCCTGTAATAGGATCCAAATCAAATCACTTTCACTTCAGCCGGCTTTTGCTGTGAAGCCGAAGATTCCCCAGGGAGATTCAATACAGAGAAACACCTGCAGACACAGGCTGAGGCCCGGAGATGATATAGAACACGACAGGCCGAGCTTTGCACTAGCATTTCCTTCGTTACAAGCCGGTCACATTGGCAGTAATAACCAGAGGCAGGACCTGATAAAGTTGTGACTCATTGGCAAAGCCAGGATCTGACTTTCAGCTGATTTGACCCATCCTGAAGCAACATATCACTTGACAATTTACTGTAGAAACAGCTACAGTTACTTTTTTTTTTTTCCCCTCCCCCCTGAAGCACTTGCCTTAGTCTTGAATGGTTTTGCATGAATCCCTGGTTGTGTTTAAGCACAGTCCTGCCTGAAGAGAAAAAAATATATCATCCTCTCCCAGCAGCTAGGAAAGGCCAGACTAAATTGAATTTAATAAGTTTCAGGTTTAGGGGAAAATAACCTAGAATCTTTCCCGTGGCTTAGGAAAAGACTTCGGCAAGGGTTGAACATTGAAATACACAGTTGCAACCTCGTACTGTAGGTTAGTCTTGATGCCTTGTTCCCCGTGAATATTAAATTATTAATTCAAATCCTTCCCCACCCACACTTAGGTTTTTATGGAAGTACTTTTCAGGAATGCTAAGAGATTCAATGCCATTTACTTATCCTTATTTAATTTTGTGTTTATCTCAGGAAGCAAATATAAGTTCTCTCCGTAATTGTCACCTAAGATCTAGCAGGTTTGACCTTTTTGGAGAAATAACACTAGTGGAAAAAACAACAAGAAAAAACAAAGAAAAGCAGTTATTCCTGAATTTTAAAAACCTGTGGGGAAATTTTCGTGGTGTGGAGTTGAGCTCCCATTTTCATTTTGAAATATGTCCCATTAAGTCACCCAATACCTAAGTTGCTGCTGCAAATATTATTCAGTTCCTAACAGGATATAAAGTTCCTCACATAATAGGTGTGTGGCTTTGGTGAGCACACACTGGCTCAATATATGCATAAAACACTGCTTTAGCTCCTGCACCTTTATAAGTAGTAGTTCAAGGATAAGCAAATTATTAAAAATTAAATTTAAACAGATTTGCTCAAAAGCAACAGACTAAGAAAGAAAAAGTTGAAATAATTGTCAATATTTCTGCAACTGGCTGCTTCTGGAAAGTGTTACGTGGTCTTTGATCATGTCCTCATCTCTGCAGTCTTTGGGCACTTTAGTGTATTAAGTAAAGAGGGTAAGAGACATCATGTAGGGTTTGCTCTTAGACTTCTTTTTCCTCACGAAGAGAATTGATTTTTCACTAAATGTATGGTTGATAAGGTTTAGTTAAAGTATTTGCTGTAAGGACAGTATTTTTCATGGAGTGGCAAATGAAAATAACCCTTTTGCTTCTCTCCGACAAGCTTTTATTGTAATAATGGAAAACTGGTTTTTTATTGTTGTTGTTTTAGCAAAACCTTCTGAAAGAGAGGAGGTAGGTTTAGAACTGTGTTTTGACTCCATATTACAATCACATTAATGTAACGTATAAAAACCCATATGTTAAACACTAACATGGGATCAAAACTCCTGCTGTGAGAGATACTGAAGTCACATTATCTTGTCAACTCAAATGCACATTCTTAATTGCTAAATATGAGCCAGAATCCCATGTCCAAACATTTGCTCACTGGAAACCAAACCTTAATTTTACAGTTCAATTGCAGCTGCAACTCTAAGGGAGTTTGGGAAGCTCTAATGGAAAGGAGTAAAGTATTTAAATTACGGGGCATCAGAATTTGATATGATAGTTTGTAAATTCGAAACTGAAAATGTGGTGCTGATATACAGTGAGAACATGGAAAACAGCATCATCCATCCTCTTTAATTAGATATGGGAACAAGTAGGGCATTTAAAAGCAAAATAAAGGAATGACTGAGAGGGCTACCTAAGTATCTGTTTGTTGATGGAGTATTAATGATTTTATTCTAAATAATTGGCTTTTATTTCTCAGTGCAAATAAGAGCTTCATATGCAGGAGAGCAAACAAGAGGAAAAAAGGGGGAGGAAAGGAGGAATTAGGTCACTCTGTCAAAACATCTTTAGCTTTGCCTGATGAAGAAAAAGTTATATTAATTACAAATATAGTATTTTTAATGTAAAACTCTATGAATTGTATGACCTGAAATTAAACATTTCCTGTAGTTCTTGGGGCTTCTTTATATTGTCAAAAAAAAAAAAAGGAGAGAAAAGGAAATAATTCAGGTAAAAGGTAAATAAATTTTCCTTGTGAAATTAAGAATTCATGTGACAGGCCACTGTTCTCTGTCTTGCTTTTAGACTGAAAGCATCTGACTAATTCAATGGGATTTTGTGAGGATTTTGGACAATGCAAACGTGCTTTATTTGGCATTAACAAAATTATTCTATGCAACTTCATCATCTTCTTATAGTCACTTTTTTGAGAGAGGACCTTTGGCTTGCAACTCCTGTGTATCAGATAAAGTCTAATATTTCATACACATGAGAGCAGGGAGCAGCGACCGAGTCGTGCAGCCGAATGCTCCTGGAAATGCTCCGGGTGGTACGTTCTGTCCATGGCACAGCACTGTGTTAAAATACATCTTTCCCCCACTCCCCTCCACCTCCAGTCTCACTCTGCTGACCAAGAAAAAAACCAATAGTACTGGCTGGGAAAACACGGGATATTTTTAGCAGTTACTGTCTGTTTTTCAAAAAGCAGCAAGAGCAATGACAGTATTACTTTTGGTCTTTTTTTTTGTAGGGGTTTAGAGGCTAAAGCCTCTAGGATTTGATGGTGTGATCTCTGACATTGCCTTTAAGAAATGCAGAGGCTTCTTTCTCCTGTGTTTCCAGGTGTAGCTGTGTCTCAGGTGTTAGTTCACCAGCTTCATTTCTAGGAAGCTTCAGGGTTGAGTGTGAGGAGAATGAAAATGCCTCTTGCAGCTTGACAAAAAGTTCCTCTGCCTTTTTCTTGAACGTTTCATTCAATATAACACTCAGAAATTTCCTTAAACGTTGAGAGGAGAAAGTGATTTTTCTATACTTTACATACCCAGACAGTAAATTTCAAAAAACCCTAATTCACCTGATACCACATAAGGAAACTGTATTTCCTTATGCTGTACCTTTCATCCTAAATAAGATTTTTGAATTCCATGTTGAAACTTCTTTTTGGACAAACAGCCAACTCTCCTTATAGTGCATTACTCAACGCAGCATTTATATTATTAGAAAATTAAACCAGTGACTGAGAGATTTTGACTAATTAGGTTTCTTGGATAATAAGAGCTTTTTAATAAGGTACATATCACTTACAATATTGCTAATGAAATGTGAAAGCGATTCAGTACTCTGTAAGATAATGGCTAACTTGTTTTAATTGTTAACATTTTTTCTTGCCTGCAATGACACAGTCATTATTTCGCAGTCACCGCTTATCGTGAAATCCAAGAGGATTAATGGTTTCACTTATACTGGCGAAAATGTTTAAGCTGTCCCGATTATCAGTGCAGTTGGAAAGAATAATGGTTATTTGTCATTGCGTTTAGCCGTAGAATGAATTGTCCTCCAGCCAAGAGAATCATTAACCCTTTGAGCGACAGTAATAGAGTTTTACAATTAAAAATAAGGAAGGAAAGATTTATGGCTGGATATTTTTTTTTCTTCTGTAGGTAGTTTATTAGCTTATGAGTCCTGCTAAAACTAAATATATTTCTCCAGCAAAATAAACCACACAATATATCTTATTCTCTTGTGTAGCACTTCTGCAAGTTGGAATTAGATTGCACTGAAACGTTCTTTTGGTGAAGGAACAAATCTCCCAACTAGCTAAAAAAAAAAGTCAAAAGATTGAACATACATTCTAGGGAAAAAAAAAAAAAAAGAAGATTCACATTGCTTTTTTGTTACTAGATTGCTATAAATGTTTAAGTACTGCATTTAGAGGAGAATTTTGTCTGTAAATCCTTATAATTCAAAACCATTTACTACCTATAAGCAACTTTAAAAAAGCGAATTAGCTTAGCAAAATAATTAATATTGTAAATTTGGTTCATCTGGGAAGAGTTTAAAATTGCATTGTGAGTGAATGAGTATTCTTAAAATTCCATACATGGCACTGAACTAGCTGCCAAAACTATAAAAGGCATCATAAAACAAACAATGAGTGTTTAAAGTTTTGGGTATAAAAGGGTAATATAAAAAAAAAATAAAAAAGAGAAATAAAACCATTACTTGCAAAGTCATTTTAAATCAAGGGAAAATATGTCCTGTTACATGTGGCTGTTACTGTGCTGGTTTGTAACACTGTGGTTCCTTCATTGTGGGTTTATATTGGCTTGGTGTAACTTCGTGGGGATGGTTTTGCGTGGTTTGGTTCGACCCTGCAGCACCATTTTGGAGGTGCTTCTACACTGGAACAATGCTGATTTCCAGCAGCACAGAGCCCAGCTCACAGCGTGGATCTGAGGATGAGAAATGGAAGATGTCTGTGAAATATTCCTCCTTGCACCAATGCTGGAAGGAGACTTCTTTTTTCGTGATTTAGGGGGAATGGAAGATGGTTGGCACGTAACTGGCAATGTTCAGCTCCTTGCAAGATTATGTCTTGTTACAGTTTTTTCACCTAACAAATACACTAAAGTGAGTCTGACACAATAAAAATACGTTAAAAAAAGCAGAGAGCATTTATGCTCCTCAGCAGGTCATTCTTGTAGAAGTGGTTGAGAAAGCAACCACTAAGGACAATAAAAGTTACTTGTAGAAGACACAGGTTCTCTGTTTTACCTTCCTTCCAAGAAAGATAAAATACCAGTATAAAGAATACTGGTATTAATGTGTAGCTCAGAGCCGCTGGAAGGTGGTGGAAGGGGTTTTGACCAGGTTCAGAGAAGGGTGGTGCCAGACTCAGCACCTGGAGGTGCTGAGGGAGTGCACGTCACTTGTTTTCCTAGGATGGAATCTTCTCAAAGATTTTTGTGGACTCCTTTTCTGAGAAGGAAAGGGGAGCTACTCCCTTCAGCTGTAATAATAAATATAAATGGACTTTAGTGTGAAAAGAAAACTTGCTGACCACCAGAGAGGCCACGTCAACAGAGTGAGTGTCTGGGGAAGCATCACCTCCACATAGGTAGCCAAGGCGTGAATGGAAATTATATTATCCCGCAATTTTTTGAAAAAAAAAAAAAAAAAAGGCACCTTCAGGTGCTTTTTGAACCTGTGTCATGAAGATCAGTGTGTATGGGAATGATCCTTATCGTTATTATGTGTGATCTCTGGACATAAACCAGGGCTTCTATGAGACGGTAAACAACAGTTTCTGCAGAAGCCCCCTGAGGTATTCTGGAACTGCACAGCCCAGCAGTTTTAGATGGGGGAGGTCAGAAGAAACAGCTGCCACCAGACAAAAAGACATAGCAAATACATGTAAAAAAAAAGGGGGGAAAACAGCCAACAAAACACCCCCACTACCATCCACCCCAAATACACATACACACAAACCCACGAATACTTGAATTCCCACCACTCCATAAATCTATTTCGATGGTTATAGATGCAGGAATGTAGAGCTATAGAAGTGAATGGTGGAATTTAGCTCTAGTTTGGAATTTATGATTGACACTTCTGAGAAACCACTGTTAAACCATCCCTATGGCTTTGATGAAAATTGGCAACACGATCGCTGGCTTTGTTCCTTTTGGTTTTCTTTTGCAGCAGTGCCCGGGCATATGGCTTATGTAAGGCCTTCCCCCCACCCCAAAAATGCTGATAATGGTGGCTATTTTGGGGAAGACAATTACTAATGAAAAGAACTGAATGGATTTTCCCTCCTCACTGGATAGGGGTTCAAACGCTTTTCAGAAAGCACGAAGCAAAAATGCTGCTGCACCTCTGTGGCTGGTCGGCTGCGTTTGTTGTCCTTTGGCTCCAGCTGGAACGTTGTGCTCACAGGGTCTAGCATGGAATGTCAACTCTGTCCCTGCCTTCTGCATTTTAATTACAAATGAAGTAGCCTACAAAAAAAAAATATAGTGTACAACTTGTGAATGGAGCATTTATTAAATGTTAACTGGAGTTCAGAGGCTTAAGATGCAAGAGGTGGGAAGGAGCTGACATCCAGCGGTGAAACTGTTGGAGAAAAATAAAAATGAGACGTCCAGAATTGGGAAGAATGCTTAATTAATTTCAAAGGAGTCTCCCCACTGCATCTGCTAGAAGTACAGTTAGAAGGAGACAGACATATTTAATGGTAATATTTTGTTCCTGGTACAGGGAAGATGGAGTCTCTGATCCTTCTGTCCTTGTGAACAAACATTTGACAGGAAAAACTTCTGGGCTCTTTGGCATTAATAGTAAAACTATTACTGAGTTCCTGGGCCTGGTTCTTAAACAGCACTGATTATCTCTATAATTATTATTTTTAAGGGACTCTGCTCAAATGCTCTCCTGTCCTCACATACAAGTTCTTGCGTTGCAGACAGGCTTTGGGAGGTGAGGGTTCTCCTGTCTGGGACTTTGTAATTTTTAGCAGTTCCTATGAAATATTAAAAGTATTGTGTTTCTTTTTTATTTTTAATTTCTTTAGTGAAAATACTGTTTAAACATTGCACACAAAGAAGACACAAAAACCCTGAAAGAGAAACTGGCTGGAGTCAGTAACCTTCTCTGAGCTGGGTAAAGCACAGGAAGAAAACGAAGTACGCAAGAGCAATGCATTGATTGGATTTAATTTTGTTGCATAGGAATATTTCAAACCATAACTATGGGAAGGCCTTCTCTGTATTATAGAAAAATATACTGTTGTATATAGAAATAGCTTGTGCCGTTTTCAAAATAACTCTTTCCACCTTATTTAGCTATGATGTGGTAGGGAGATGGCCCTAAATCAGAGGTTATATTATATATATATATAATATATCCTGAAGGGATGGCAGGGCTGTTTTACCTTCTGTAATCTCCCTTTGTTAGAAGAAACAAGAGCTAGACAATCCAAAAAATCAAAATATCAAAACAGAGTGTGAAATATCTAAGTGTTGCGCAGCAGCAAGTAGTGCCTAATTCTGTGGGGTTTGGGAAGTTTTATTTTGTTTCCTGTTTTTAAAATTTTATTTTTGGTTGGCTTCTTTATTTCTTTAAAATTTTAACCTCTCTTCCTGTGCCAGCTGGAAACCAATATTCTGATTTTATTCCCAGTATTTAATAGCTTTGATTTCATAGTCTTTCTCCCCCTCTTCCAAAAGGCTAAAATTTTAATTGACACATTCCTGGAAATGTATTAGGTCAATTTAGAGTAAAGCATGTCATTTACGCAGTGCGTGGAATCTTAGTTTTCGTGTAAAATACTGCTCTTAATTGATTATCATGTACATGAATTTTCTGCATCATTTACACTTACAAATGTGCATTGCACAAAAAGCTAATAAATCTCAGAGGTTTGAATATTAACAACATTTTCTCCCTCTTGTGTTATTAGCAGAGAAATCAGTGCTAGAGACTGGCAAACTGTTGCTCCCGTGAGTACCCTTTCCAAACACGAGGAGCCCTGTGTCACATAAATGGTTCAATTGGAGAAAAATGACTATATCAGACCCGTGCCAACAGCAGAACTCTGGAGAAGGAGAGCTGCTCTTGTGTGTGTGGGCTTGGAGGCCCAGGTCAGTGTCCTGCTCTTTAGTGTGCTTCCAAGGGAACAGAGAAAAATCCCTGAGTGCAGTGAGATGGAGGAATTGCCCAAATCATCAAAATATTCCCACTGCGGGATAAAACTGCAGTTCACGAACAGAAGAGCAGGAAACTGTCCAAAAGGCACAGTGCTGCCCAAAAAATTGTCACTGTGTGCTCAAGGGAAGGGTGGTTTGGTTCCCATTCCTAAATCAGCTCAAGGCTGTACTGCCAGGTGATGTGGGCCATGGGGATGTTCGGGGCTGTGGAGCTGTGCCATCACCACTTCTCAGATTTTAGCTGGCACAAGAGGCTTTGTGGCTTTCGAAGTCTCTTGCTGGTCTGTCTGTGTTTCAAGGAGTAAAGCTGTGAGATACAGAAACTACCTGGAACTACTGAACCCTACCCACCCATTTTCCATGGTCTGCCTTTGTGAATGTCTGTCTTGGGAGAGCAGGGTTTTCCCATGTCTTCTTGTGGCAATATGCAGATCTTGTCCGAGCATCCCTGTGTCCCCAAAATTACATTTTTCCCTAAATTAAAGAAAGGAAAATATTTCATATGATGAAAGTTTGCCAAATAATTTCAAATAGCAAAAAAAAAAAAGTAGGTATTTATGTACATATATAAAAAATATAATTATACATCGCACATATTATCTATATAACATATAATCATATATCATATATATCTTATTATATATATCATACATATATGATATCATATATATGCATGCATCTCTGCATTACATTAGGTGGATATAAATATATACACATAGATAAGAATATATATATACACATATATATAATAATAATTTATTTTGGCTAAGTTTCATAGAATTTTTTTGTTTGAGGTCAATCCTAAACTATTGCATTCTTCCTCTCTTTTTAATATGCAATATTATATAATTTAGACAGATTTCTTAAAATCAATAATCCATACCAGAGTTCCTCTCACTTGATGTTGCTACTGTGGAATGATGGATACAACCTAAAGAACTGACTGGGAAGTCAGGGAAGGGATAGTTAGGAGCATCTTTACACTCTGGTGATATAACATGACATTTCAACCTGTCTGTTATCCCTAGAAAATCTAACATTATATGATGGAATGAAAGAACTTTGCACTCTCATGACAATATGCAATAGCTCCCATTATTTTCCTCTTCTTGCCAGAATTCCATATTAGCGTCCAATCTCCTTTTTTACAAGGAGTTCTCCAAAATTAAAAGCTATAAACAAAAAGAGGAAGGAGTGGGAGCAAAGGGATTCTGCAGAAAGGATGGCAAAAGGATAATACTGGGGGCACGAGGAATTATAGGATCATAGAATGGTTTAGGCTGGAAGGGACCTTGAAGATCATCTAGTTCCGAAGGAATTAGATGATGTTAAGATCATGATTTCCCCCTCCAAAGCAAGAGGGAATGTCATTTTAAAGGAAATGACAGATTGTTTGATGTAGAGGTGATCTCTTGTGGACTCTGTTATGGTCTGGAAGGGAATACCAGGAATATCAAGTCCTTATTGATCATATTCCAGCTCTGATCAGATTGTCCTGAGACGCCTTTCCTGCAGTATTTGATCACACAGTCTTGGTGTCTGAAAACATGGGGCTTTACCTTACTACTTGTTGTTGCTGTACTCAGTGGTTGTGTTGAACACAATTTTATGGTGTCCTACTCCATGGGTAGCTGCATTTTATCCCTGGGAATAAAGATTCCTTTCAAATATACCAGCTTTTATTCTTTTTTTTTCTTCTTTTTTTCTTTTTTTTTTAATTAGGCAGTATGGGAGTGTAATTTACTACAATTTTTTCACTGGACTGAATTGCTGAAATATAGTTGCCATTAAAAACATGTGAAGCAAAGGGAAACAAACCTTATCTCTTAGTTTTTCACTTAAAGGCACTCAAAGAAATGGGGACATTTCTTCGCCTGTGTGTCTGACCATCAGTCAGAAAACTCTAAGTAACCCTAATGGAAATTGGGGATTAGACATGTTTATTGAGGGAGTAGAATTATGCCCCTTAGAAAGGATGCTTGCTTGGGATCACTGCAGTATGAATCACTGGGACTGTGGCCAAAGGTGGGAAAGAACACGGCTGACATTCGCAACCCTCCCAGCTATCAGTAAGCACAGCCAAAATAATTACCCCAAGGCATCTGGATAACCCAGCCTAATTAGCAGTGCCTGAAAACGAGTGGGTTGCATGTTTATACCTGAAGAAATCAAATTACCCTCATACATTTCACCAGGGGCTCTTCCAATTCATTGCTCTGTTGATGAAAAAGGTAGCTATTTACCATAAAGTCACAACCCCGCAGCCTGTGGCTATTCGCCACGTTGTGGAGTGTTACTGCCCTGCAGGGAAATTATTCCTTTTACTGGAGTTGAAGGCAATATTCTTTGCACTGATGAGCTCTAATACTTTTATGGTAGGTGGCATGGACTGTGGAATATACACAAACACAGTAATATGCACTTAATTAGATTACTTGTTAATATCGTTCATTCATTTAATTTGGTCAAAACTGCTGTAGCCAAATGTTCACCCTGAGCTGCAGATCTCAGTTCCCAGATCTGAGAGCAAGATTTAGAGAGAGTTTTACATCCTTACAGATTATATTATCCATAATTAAAACGTTTTAGGCTAACCTATTTGGAAGGGAAAGTAAAGCTTCGCATTTTTACCATCAGAGTGAAAAGTAAAATCAAATCTTTGAGGTGCTAAGATTACCCCAAACCATTGTAATTTCTTGCATCTTCTTTTGAAATGTCTCAAACTGACTATTTGAAGAAATCACACGCTACCTCTAGCAACTATGAACCAGACCAAGTCTGGCAAATTCTTAGTTCATTGCTGTAACACAGTTTCCTTCTGTTATGATCAAATGCAAAAACTCACAGTGGCACTACTGCACCGTCCAAATATCAATTTAAAAAACAAGGTCAAAAAAGACACAGATTCAAATTGTACATGAAACATAGGAATGTTTAGGTAGAACATTCATACACTTAGGAATGGCTTTATTTATTCCTTAATGATTATTAGACATACTGTCATGTACTTGTGTGGATAACAAATGCAGTGGTTGTCACAGTCGAAGTGCTTTGAGTGGACTTTGAGTCAAATTAAAGGAAGATGCAGTGATATACAAGTCTACATTTGTCCATATTATAGAGTTTGCCCATAACAAACATGGGAGGCCTTGCCACTCTATCATGGAACTCAGTCCTAAGGGATATATAAATGGGAAACCGAGTTGTCAAAAAGATTCTTCCTTAGGCGGACTGCACCAGTGTTTGAAACCAGAAATTTCCAGGGCCAGAGAAAGGCCTGAAAGGAAGAGACACAAAACCTCATCATCCCTTCTTCTGAATTGATTTTTGATGCAGATTTTTTCTGCGTACTTTTGATGAGTGAGTAAAGTAAAAAAGGAGTTGGGGCTCGTAAAATGGCGCCTGGGTGTGTTAAGCAATCTCTTCACCTCCAGAAGGCAAGGTTCAGATTGGAGTTTAGTGGCCTCAGGCGAGTCACTAGTGGGCAGTTGCCCACACTCCTAAGCATAACACAATTTAGCAGAAATCAGAACAATTGACAGTTTCTTCTCAAGAGATGCTGTAGACTCATTACTGGAATTGAAGGGGTGTTGGAGGTCAGAGCTGAAGTGCATTGGCAGATCTGTGTGGAGGAAGTTTGCGGCGCTCTGTGTGGTAGGACAGATGGTGCTGTTAGTGTCTAACTTCCATGAGTACTAAAATTCACCAAATATCCCTCTTGCCCCAAAACAAACAAACATGCGCGCTCACAGACGCGCACAAGAAGTCCCACACAGTTGAGGGCAGTCAGTGTCCCTGGCATCCTTACCAGCTTTCCTACTCATTTAACACCAGCACAGATTAGAGGACACAGTAACACAGCACTCCGGGCTATTTGCTGAAGGTAGCTCATAATGATTGACACACTTGCCTGCGTCCCGACTTTGAACTGCGTGTTGTATATTATTATTTTTTGTTATTGTCCTTTAAAATGCTTTGAGATATAACATATGGCAAGTGCCAATGCACCACGGTGCAATGTAATTTAGTCAAATATCAGAAGCGTAGACAGTGCAAATGGAAAGCAAGAGAAATATCTGATCCAAGTGCCTACTGGTGTAATTGACTCAGTCGAGCCAGCCTGTGTCATTAGTCCTATAAAGAGTTGCATTTACAACAATAAAACTGAAAAGCATGGAAATTAAAAGCTGTTAGAATTTCCTCTTGTGTGTATTTATCTGCACGAGTGCTGTATACTCCCTGCACAATTTTGTAATCTGTTTGGTAAAGTGGCATTACAGTAACCTGTGTCAGCCCTGCACTGTATATCAAACAATATCACACTCCAAAGGAGGATTAATCAAAGTAACGGATGCGCTGGTTTAGTGCGCCGTGTCTGCTGTCAATTACACACGCAGTAAGCTCACAAATTTAAGCTGCCGAGCAGAATAAAATCAAAGGTCTCTTTTGCTTCCTATCCAACCAACCAACCAACCAACCTACCTGTAAATTTTGCGAAGGGTTTCTGGGCAGGTGAAGCGATTCCAGAGCCGGGCGGTGAGACAGGGACTGTTTGTGTTTGGCTGTGTTGGTGCTGAGTGGCAAAGGCAGTTGACGGACAAGTGTACCCCAACAAGGTTCCACTTATTAAAGAAGCCTTGTCAAACAAGCTGAAAGCCCTGCATATAAGTGACCTTTCTGTTCACCTCCCATTACAATGAAGATTTGAGCATTCCTTGCGAGCCTTCCACTGTCGACATTAAAGAATCAGAGTGTCTTTCCATCTCTGCTGATGTGCCACTAGACCACTTAACAGAAAATTGAGAGAGTATATTACGGGGTGAAAGAGCAGAGTTCGGAGGTCACTATCATTCTCATTAAGAGATGTTTCTATGCAGTGCCCATAGGTGGATAAATCAATACTTTCTGTCTGAAAATGATCACGCTTGGTAAAGAGTGCTTTAATTGGGCTGTTACTGTTTATGGAGAGTGAGTATTTATGGGGTTTCACGACAATAAACAGCAGAGTGGATGATGGCTTCCACGTTCCTTTGTGAGATGTGGTATGACAAGTGAAATGACAGAAGATTTTGACATTTCAGACCTCCCTTGAGTGAGAGGAGCACAAACTCTTAGCAATTGGCCAGGAACTCCCAAGGTCCCAAATTGGGATCTGTTGTTTGATTCATACATTGTTTGAATAGAAAGGCCTTTATTCTAAGTATCCTTCTAAATGTTACACATTAAAGAAATTAAACATTAATGGTCTGATAGACAATGTTTTTTCCCTCTTTTCATTCTCCCCCACTTTTAGTGGCACTAGGTGGATCTGTTTAATGCACAGCCTTTTCACTGTCAGAACAGAGACAGAGAGAGACAAAGGTTACAGAGAAAAAGATCTCTGGATCTCACAGAGAAACAATTAAATAAAAACAGGAGAAATGAAAACCAAAAGCTTTCCTGGCTGTGGAGGATAGGGACACTAAACTCAAGCAGAATCAGTCTTCAAACAAAATTCCTGAAATCCTGCACAGCATCATCGCCTGATGCAACCTAAAGGAAAGAGAGTACCCATGCCCATGCAAAGCTGAGGGCACACAGCAAACTGGGATCTTCAAGCAACCTCATTCCTTCAGACAGAAAAGTGTTAAACTAATCTTCGATAAATCTCACTGATGCAGATGTAGTGTACACATCCTGACAAGTTATTTATTTTGAACATGTTTTAGTTGAGATTCCTGGGTTTGACGGTCTCAATGCATTGTATCTCTGCTTTCCCATTTTGAAATGTGTATATTATGCAACTTTTTTGAAGGAAGTCCAGGCATTTGAGGTAAGCTGTATGGGGAGAAAACACAGGAAAGTTTCAGAGAAGCTAGACATGAATTAAACCAGCTGTCAGGATTTTAACTGAGACATGAAATAGTAATTGTAACGCATTTCCAGAATTCCCTCGTACTTCGAAAAGTATTCTGATGAAAGTGTGTTGTCCCCATTATTGGCTCCAGTCTGGCAAGGTGTGAAAAGGAATTATACCCTGAAGTTGTGACCACACACTAATCCATGCTGTACTGGGGCTTTGCAGAGTTGAGGATCTGCAGTTTAAGACACACACAGAATGAAACACATTGTTTCAGATTATTGTTTTGCTGTTTATTTGGCATAGTGGCTTACTATCAAGGTGATGCCTGGCCCTTTGGTTTATATCTGATATATCTAAAAGCTGTTAAAGGAAATTTCATTTCAAAGTAGCAAAATCTTTCCTGCGAGGCTGGGCAAATGCTCCACATAATGCTCAAAGAAGCTGTGGAGCCTCTAGCCTTGGAGAGAATCAAAACTCAGCTGGACACAACTTTGAGCAGCCTACTCTGCTTGAGTGGGACTGGGGAACACCAGAGGTGCCTTTCACCAGCTTCAGGGATTTATCATTCTGTGATTCCATTATATTACACAGTTTTGCAGGTAGATGGGTAAATGAGCGTCTGAAAGGAAATTTAGAGACTGGTGTCATCTGAAGTACTTCTGTGGTCCTTGTTGTCACTGAAATACTGACATTGAATGGATTTTTTTCTTACAAGTCCGCTTTGAGTTGCAAGGAGCATCTGTGTTTTATTTTATATATTATATGTAATTATATGTGTGCTGAACGTGTTTTGCTGGTGGGAAGCTAAGACGTGGACATCACCCTTCAGAGCCTCAGAAACATTTAGGTGACCAACTCTTCCTGGTTTCAGAAGGAGTTAAGCACTGCTATGTCCTCATGGGTTTGTGTACTGATTGCTTGCTGTTATGTGGGGCTTTTTGACTAGTGCTCTGTTCTCTCACCTCACTGATAAGCAGCCTAAACAGGATTCTAACTGCTCAATCTTTTCTCTTTTTGTCTTTTAATTTATTTTCATTGTCTTCGAAATACACTGTCTGATTCGTTGTCTCTTCAAGACTGCTGCAGTGTAGAAGCTGCAGTAGAAGTTTTGTACTAAACACATTTAGCCTCAGACGGTTTTCTTTAGCAAACAGAAATGCTAAATTTTCCAAGTGCCAAGACTGACAGTTCTCTGCTTTCAACAGAATCAAACTACAGACTTTTGCTTAAAAAAATTCGAGTATGAATTTAATTATATTTTCAGGGGTTGTGTTTATAGGATAGCAAATTACATATAAATGAAGGCAAAGTCTTTTTGAAAGCATGTGTTGTTAGAAGAAAAATAACAACAACAACAAAACCCCTAGTCTCCAGTTTTGATGGGAAAATATTACTTCTGGTTATTGTTTCATCAGTAATCCATAATACCTCCAAGGGAACTGCTACAGTCTGTCATCTCGTGGACAGCTTAAAAAAAAATGGCATGCTATAGAACTGGTAGGCCCTGAGGGAACTTTTGAATAACTGATACCCTATTTGTGCAATAGATATTTTCCTTGATAACTGGAAATTAAGCTTGCCTGGAAGAAATGTAAATATCATCTCTAATTTGCACTCTGAATTACCATTAAAAATTATGTGTGCACATAATCATATCAAACATTTCAGAGCTTAGAAACCATGATAACACTTGGCACTCTCAGCATCTTCAAAGCACTTTACAAATATTACCAATGCATCCTTCCTCCACCCCATATTGTTATCCCCACTTTACAGATGAGGCAAGGGGGTCAGTGAGGTTCCTTAGTGCCTTGGGATCAGGCTGACTCTAAGTAACACTACTGGGACAGGGGCTCAAGAATTTGTCTATGATTAAGGCACTATAGGTAAACTGCTAGTGGTGCTAATTTACTTACAAGTTGGCAAAAATAATATATGCAGTGACAGAAGTGCTACATGATACCATTACATAGCTGTTGTGCCTCCTAACCTAGGTAAGATGTAGCTGCAGGACAAAGATTTTGTTTACATCAAAAGAATGACTGGAAATAAATAGAGTTTTCCTACATAGGTAGCGGTAAAGAGCTAGAATTAGAACCAGACTGATGTATGATTTAAACATAAACAGGCTAAATCAAAGCAAACTCATTCAGATTATATCCTATTCCTAACATGTACTAAATTATTGCAACTGGAGGGGAAAAAAACTTGTAAATGCTGTGTACTGTAGAGACTAAGCCTAAATTGACCTTGATCATCATTAATGCCATGCAAAAGCAGTTCTTGCTGCTAAATCCTTTGCTGCCTTGGTTTTTGGTTTTCACTGTGTGAATTCCCAGGTGTTAGACAGTGTTGTGTTAAATATTTGATCACATATTTGCAATCTGGAGGGGGTTTTATGATGGGTGGTGTGCTCGAATTTTGAGTCTGATTCTGGCCTATGGAAGCCAATTTGAAGTTTTGTGATCTCATGGTGACAATCCAGATTCGGAAGAGAGTTTTCTCTCTTCCAAATGACAGAAGATTTTGATGAGCAGAGTTCCCTGTTGCCTGCTCTCAGCGTGCAAGTCAGCATTACATGCTCTTGTAAGTCTTCCGTAAAAACTCATTCTCAAGAGAAGTTCCTTTCCAGGTGGCTACAAGACAGGCAAGCTACAAAGGTAGTTTTTGCACTATGTCCTGTTTTCTTGACCTCTTCAGCAGAGCTGTGGAAATGATGGATTACACCCCTGGAACGGACCAAAGTAAATAGGCACTCTGCTAATAAGTTGATGGTCAAGGCAGGAGCTCTGAGCCACCACCTCTCCTAGCTGGTCTGCTGCTAAACTGGTTTTAATGTGTCTCTTGTTCAAACAAGCTGAGACTGTCTTGAAACCAGACAGAAGGATCTCAGGTAACCTCCATGATGTGATGAAGGAGCCCTGTCTCCCTTCATTTGTTGGATCCAGATGTGACCAGCTGACACTGCTCTGTTGCTGGGGAAACAGCAAGATGTAGGATTCATGAAGGGTCCTGCCTTCCTTCGTGTCCTAGAGATGTCTGAGGCTGAGCTGTGACTCCATAAACTCCATGAAGTTTGTTTCTGTGTTACTATGGAAGGGCTCCAGTGCTTCCTGCGGGTTGTCATTGCTGTTTTATAGCCGTACCCAGCCTTTGATGGAAATTCACCCTCCTGTCACCTTTCAGCATCACGGGGTTGTTTGGGCTGCATTACAGGACTGTGTTCCTAGCAAAGTCTGCAGAGATTGTGGTCAAACATATGGTACGGATTCCGTGGAGATTCTAAATCTTGGGATCATAAACTGATAGAAGGGAGCCACAATTCCCTCCCCTTCCTAAATCATAAGATAAAAGGCGGCTTTGGCTTGGTGGACATGTCTGAAAGTTATAGGAAAGGCTTTCCTAACATGGGATGTTTGACATCTTAGCAGATGGAATTAGCAGCATTAAGAGACTCTTACACCGGCATACCTTTCAAAATGTGAGAAGTAATAAAGCCATCCTGAAAGATCTTCTGTGAGGAACTCACCGCTCGAGCGTAACACTTAACTTTAAACTGCTCAAATGCAGCGGGCGGGGATTGCTTTTTGGGGGACTCTCAGGATTCATCCCAGCTTATGCTTCTTCCTGAGTCGATGATACCCATAATGTCACTTCCGCAGTTCAAAATATATTGTAATTACTGTTGGAAGTCCCAGATGTCCTCTCCAGATAACTGGTCTTCCAAAGATTTGGCAGAGAAGCTACAGCTGCAGAGAAGAGACACTTATGGTAACCTCTGAAGTTTTACTGGTAACTGCAAAAAAAAAAAAATAATTTATTTCTTCTTTGAGCCTTTCATATTACATAATTTTGAGGCTTCTATCAGGGAAATATTTTTGAAAGATTGTCAGAGGCGTAATAGCATAGCTTTAGAATTCCATGTTTTCACGGCAAAATTTGCAGTGATTACGAAGGGGCGAGGATTTTCTCTCTGTTAAATGGAAAAACAATGTTGATAATTAGGTAAAGTGTAGAAACATTCTATTTACAGTAGACAAACAGTACAGTGATTGAATTTGAAAGGGAAAAAATACCAGCCAAGGAAGCGAGCTTGGATTTGGTAGTTGCAATTCACTAATCAGAAAATAATTCAGTAGCGCTGAACAAAAAAGGCATTTTTATCACCATCAGTTTGGAGGCAGCATTGTCTGTCCTACCGTTTCATGTCAGAGAAGAAGGAATTTTACCAAATGTTTGATTTATTAGAAAGTGAATGATTCTTTGCAGCCATGTGGGGCTAGCCCATGTTTCAATAAGACAAATTGCATTGTAGCATTCCACTGGCAGCCAATGATAACTCATGATCCAGACAGAGTCGGTTATACCAGAATGGATGAAAAGCAGGAGCAAAAGGACACATAGTAGAAGAAAAGAAAATGCTTCAAGAGCTGTTATTTAAAAAAAAAAAAAAAAAAAAGAAAAGAAAAAACCCACAACAACAAAACCTAAACAATGTTTTAGCTACTATTTAAAAATCTTTCAATTAAGATTCTGCACAGCATTGCAAGCAGAGTGTGGCAGAATAAAGAGGATCATGTTATCTCTTTCCCAGTAGTAAATTATCATATTTAGACTCAAAAACATGCCACTGTCAACTTCAGTCATTTGTGTAATTGGAAAAAAGGTAAATGATGTAGCAAATGAGACCCTACAGTCAGGTTTTGTTCCAAAAATGAAAAAAAAAAAAAAAAAAGTAATGGCAAATAGTGCAGGTTTAAAATGAATTAATGTCAACTGAGAAAAGCAATGCCTAAGACAAACAAAATTGGACTGTTCTTGACCTTTAGTTAATATTGATAGTTTATCACTGGAGAACTCATTGATTTATTTTTCAGCTCATATCTGATTATCACTTTAAAATAGGACTGAGTATTTTAAAATAGCTCAGTCGCCCATCTTCCAGTTCCCACTATTCCAGGTTACACACGAACGTTTTTTTATTTCCAAATACTGCTTTTTAAATAGGTGATCCCTCAGCAGCAACCCCCAAGGTGATGGGTTGTTTCCTGCTTGCAGAGATGCGTGTCATGAAGTGCTGCCTCTGCCCGTCGGCTTTGTTCTTGGGGATCCGCGGAGCAGGAAGGGTATTGAAATATACAGGAATCTTGTTCCCAGCGAACTGACAGGCAGACCTGAGGGACAGTGCGAAGTGCATACCTGGTATGTCTAATTTTAGGCCTGCCAGCCCTGACAGTGGTCCTAGGAAAAAAAAAAAATCTATACTAATTTCTCGGTGACATGCAGAGCTGTAAACTGCAGCGTTTTTCGTTCCACTACCGAAATGTTCTTGTGCATTTTTTTTTCAGTATTATTTAAAAGAACTGTCAAGCCTTCAGCATTTAACAAGTATTTTTAAACTGTGTTTTTCAGTGTAAACCTGCCACGCATTCAAGGTATTGTCGCATGAAAAAGCATAAACTAAAGTATCATATCAGAAAAGAAATCAGCAATAGACATAAAACCAACTTCATTTTATTGCTTAAACACTAATATTGTTCCCCATGGGAGAAGCGTTGCAGTTTGATGGGTTCCGGGGGCCCTGTGTGTGCTGGTGTAAATCAGGAATCCCCTATGAATTTTGATGAGGCTCTGCAATTTTACATCAGCTCAGGATTTTCGACCGCAGGTTCAGCATGTACACTGTGTTGAAATAAAGGTGCAGTCATTTTAAATATAATTGAGTAGGCTCATAAGAGGTTCCACTTAGAAGGTAAATTATGGTAACAAGTCAAGAGTGTACTCTGTGTAGTTTTCATTTCAAGTGTATGGTCTTCTGTATTCACTTAACTAGACACACAAATCTAAGCAGACAGATGAGATAGAGGCAATCAAAGAGAAAAGCTTTATTTGGAGCTTATGGGAGTATTGAAGTTTTATTTTGTAGTGTTTGCCCATGAGGCAATTTCAGAAAAAGCTGAAGTGATAGATCACAAACGATTTAATATTGGAATTGCTGGCTGTTGATCAGTGTAATTTTGGACTCCTCCCTGTATAATTCTGAAAATCTTTTCCCCAATTTAAATATTTAGCAAAAGGGCTGGGGAAGGAATTGCTCCGCAGATTTTCTGAGCGTACTCTGCTGTTAAACACCCCGTCTCAGTCAGGAGGAACTGAATGGTGTTGATGCCTTTCATGCCTGTGGATGAACAAAAAAACGCCATATAGTGCTTTGGGTCTCATTCTTTCCATAAAGCAGTTTTTGCTTCAGGGAATGAAGAAGGTCTAGAAAAACATTCTCATAATATGAGAGAAGTGGCAAAAGAAGCATCGCAGGGCATCAGTGTAATGGCTTGTGTTAACAACATGGTATCGTTTAATGCTTATGTTGTGTTACACTTTTATGGCTTTCAAGTGCTTCTACACAGTTTTGAGTCCACAACAGCTGCTTTTTTAGTATCCACAATTTTGTCACTTAATGTTCGCACACTTACCTGAGGTGACTTTGAGGCCAGTCATATCACTGTGGTAACTTTGATCACTTGAACATCAGTTACCTACAAGTACAAGTATTTGAAGGGATAGGCCCTTAAACAAAATCAGTAGCCTCAATCTCCTCTTTTTATACCACCCAGTATTTTTATTTACTTTACCCATATAAAGTAGTTCTTTCTCAAGGTGAATAAAAGCTATAAACAATTTTATTTTTACTTAAATTTCCTTCTGCAGATTGCCTCATGTCCTGATAATTTTTTTCCTTTTAAAAATTCTGCTTAAATAGTTTTCTAGCTTCAGAAGCTGAAACCACATAGCCATTGAATATGGCATATCTGACTCATTTATCCCATAAACATTTAGCACCAGTAATATGGAAATGAACAGAACGGATAATGCTCTGTAGCAACACAAACAACAATCAGCTTGTCTTTAGAACCATGGAATTGTTAAGGTTGGAAAATACCTCTAAGATCATCAGTACCAACCATTAACTCAGTACCTCCATGTTCACCACTAAACCACATCCCCAAATGCCACATTCTGTTGTCCCAGTATGTAATGATTAATTTCTGACATTTGGTACAGAGATTACAAAGTGAGTGGAGAAAATTAGGGAGGATTTTTATTAAAGAAAGAGACTTCTAAAGAAACAGTGTAATCAGTGAACTCCTATACTCCCCAAAGTCTAGGGAGCATCATCCACTCTCACTTCAGTTGCAGCTGAGTGCCTTCTAAGGCAATGTATCATCTTACTTTCGATCAGGGAACTAACTAGAAATAGGGCAGGCAGCAGGAGAAAGTTGGTTCAGGAAGCACTAGATTTTCATAGAGAGATATATATATGTGCACACACACATATATATTCACACATATATATATATATTCATATATATACATACACATGCGCACACACACATATGTTACCTCTCCTTCCCTTAGTCACCTCTTGATACCACCTTTCTTCTACCTCCCAGAGACAAGATGTGTCAAGGACAGTACATCAGAGTCGGTGCTGCAGGCCTGCTGTGGTGTATGTGATGATGCTTTCCAGTTGGCCTTGGGTGTTTCTTTTTACTCTGGAACATCTGAACTAATTTCTGGCTCCGTGAGGCTGGAAGATGTTTTGCAAGGGGCACTGGGAATGTTATTTTGCTCTGCCAATAACAGTGTCATTTGGTTTGCAGAGATTTGTGAACAAAACCCAAACCAAATCACAACTCTTCGCTTAAATTTGTAACTGGTCACATTTCCAAAGCTAGGGATTTTACAGCATTCAAAAATCTCCAGTACAAAAGACAAGTGGAAAGGTTTGTGTAGCTTGAAGTCAGAGCTATTCAAATGCAGAAAATCCATGTGAAAACATGTACTTTAGTTTACAGCTGTACAAACCAGTCCTTGCTTTGAATGCTCCATGGACTGCAATTTCTTTATTTTTTATTTTTGAGCTTTCAGCTCCGTTGAATTGGAAGCTTCTAACAAAGCAGGCAAGTTGGGTGCAGTTTCTTTGGAAATACTTCACATTGCTCTGTGTCTGATTTGACTTGTGCTTCACTTAATAAGGAAGGGACTGATCAGCGTCTAGAACTTCTTGCAGAATTAGCAAGTAGACAGCTAGAGAGTGGATTTACACACTGTAAAGACTGAATATTCTTGATTACAGACTTTATTCCACGTGCTGTTGTGCCATCTGAAGGGGTAATCACCGATTTCACCTATAGCTGCTGGACATTGCCCTGTAGTAGAGCCAACTGGAAAGGCTGGGGAATACCCCCACTAGCAATTCAGCAGGCATTAAATCGTCAGTGGAATTAATTCAGAGAAAAAACTGGTGAAAGTAGGATCAGAATGAGCAGCTATTACCTACATAAATAAATAAACCTGTACCCCTTGCAGAAATATAACGGAGCTAAAAAAATCCCTTCTCTACAGTAGCATTTCTCCACATACCTTAGTTTTTCACAGAGATCCTTATGTGAGTCGTTTGGTGGGCTAAAATCTACTTTCTTGGAAAATGTAGAACAAATACTCAGGCTGTGATCTCATTCCTACTAGTGCCGGTGACAGGAGTCCCAGGGGCTTCACTGCAAATTAGATCCCCTGGAAAGAAACAGAGAGCCAGAACGGATCCGACCTCTCTGCTGTTTCTGGGAGCGAGCTCGTGTTCTTCCCTGCCCTCCCTGCCTTGCCTCTGACAACTTTTCCAGTAAGATCTTCCCTCTCGTGTATGCTGTCTCTTCTCTTTTCCTCCCACCCCCCAAAAGAAGTTCAGGACAGGTATTGAACGGGCTGTTAGGCTGCTTCTAAAGTACAGCCTCTGTGAGCTCTCTGGCAGTGGCTATTCCCAATCCCTGGGTTCTGTAGGTTATTCTTCGAAGTGTGTTTTGTTTTAATTCCGTTTTTCTCGGTCTCTGTTCTCATAACTCCATCCTGTCGCTCTTTTGATCAGTTATACATCAACTGTAACATAACTCTGTGATTTCACTTTGCTGCCGCTTACTTCATCCAAAAAGGAACTCACTCTTCAAAGAAAACTTTTATTTCATTGTCTGCTACATATGCAAGTATTCCCTAAGGATCGGGGTTATTTATTATTTCGCTCCCCCTCTTTGCTTTCCCCCGTTCCTCTCCAAAAGACTAACAGACACTAATCTCCTTTCATCAGGTTCCCTTCTTCCTAATTTTTTTTTTCTTTTTGCACAAAATGCTCGCCACTACCTTTAACACCTTATTGTGTCTGGAGTGATAATTACTTTCAGTTGCTGCAGCTGGTGCATGGAAAGGCGTGCGGGCCCTGTAAATTGGGAATGGGCAACCTGGGTGGGATTGCGGGAAAACACAGAGATCTGCAAAATCAGAAACCACAAGTAAAAGAGGGATAGTTGTGCTTTTCAAATGTTTTCTTTCTTTTTTTCTTTTTTTTTTTTTTTTTACATTGAACTCATCTTTGCGACGTATTCCTGGTGAGTCACCTCCGTGACAACTTGTGGTTCCTTTGTTAGAGAAAAGAACTGGCTGATGCATGTGATGGAAAATGGGAAAAATATGAGTTGGTACCTGACACGCTTAGTTAAAGCTCACATTTGGAAACAACACATACAGACATATCTGAATGGGGGAAACATGGGTCTGTCAGCAGGTTTTAAGATCCTCTGAGGCATTATTAATTCTTATTTTAATGTATACAGTATTTCTCTGAACTCACCGAGTCTTGATTCAATCTTTCACTCCTCTGTTGTTTTAAGTGTAGGATTGAGTAGGAAGTTTGGGGTTATCATAAAAGTGAACATGGAGGCTGGGCTATAACCTTTAAAAAATAAGATTTGCCAACATATATTACCACTTTAGTTCTTATATAAGTATTAAGCAGAAATTATTACCAGTAGTATTAGTGTATTTTTTAATGTATTTTGCCTGTTGCAGTCCCTCACAGCGTATTGAGATGTTTTATACTCCCACTAACCATAAGGAAATTGGCACGAACTGTTCACTACATAAAATTAGGTTTTTATGAGACTTGTTCATACGTGTTTTCTTAGATTTCCTAAAGTAAGAAGCACTAAATTATTTAATATACCATTTGAGATGCTTTTAATAAAATGTTTGCCAGAATCAGCACCGCTTTGGGCACGCTGGCTTGAAACTCCATGTTTTGTCTGCTCTCTGCTTTCCCATTCTGTGCTGGAGGCTGGTAGATGTTTCCCCTGCCTACCTAAGATTAGGAATAAGGTCCAGGTTTGGCAAAGCGGGGTCTGTAGTGCAGGAGGGGCAGTGGTCTTTTGCAGCTTTCAGGCAGGTGAACAAAAAGCATGACTAATCTGGGAGTCTTTCTTCAGTTCCTGTGCTTAGTTGGGTTAGAGTTAGGGTTAGGGTCAGGAGAAGTGTCCAGTGTGACAGGCTGTGGTATGTTCCAGTTTCCTGGTGGGGGGAAACCTGATGTCCTTGTCTGCTTTAAGCTGGGGCGAGACTGTGAGTTAGAAAAAACAGGGAGATGGCAGCCAAGATGAGTGTGAGACTTCACAAATTCCTGGAGATAAAACAAGAGCAAAGCATCATGAGCTTTGAAGGAATTATTCTTTTTGATTTGCAGGCAGCACTGGGTTCCCAGGCCTCTTTGAGTCAGGGGCTGGGGCTGGGTTAAGGTTATGGTTAGGATTAAGAAGAGTTAAGGCTTTTAACTTTGACAAACAGTGGTATTTTGCTATTTCCAGAAAAGTAAATCGAGGGAAAGTTTCAGTATCTTCAAATTCCTTAATCATTATTTGTGAGCACTGTGAGTACGTGGACATGTTTTGACTAAGAGTTAATATTCCAGTTGGGTTCAGTAAACAGGGGAATGTACAGTCAGAATAATGGGGTACCCACTTTCCAAAGGATAAACTGAATCATTGTCTTCAAATAATTCCTTATTTATGGGCCATTTGCACTAGGAACTGAAAAATTAATTGTTTTGGTATCATGGCATGCTAAACTTCCGAGGGGTATTGGGATGAGGCTATAAGAAATGATGCTAATTCCAGAATTAAACTATGACTGATCCGAGATCATGAATGGAGAGAATTCCTGTTTCGTGTCAGGAATTTTGAAAAATACAAATAAGGCCTCAGTCAGAGAGCCCACCTCTTCCCACACTGGTATCTTTATTCAGCTGTCGGGTGACAGCTGCTTTCTACCTGTATTGAAGAAAAAATATTCCTTTTTCTATGTGGTAGCTTTCCACTCAGTGCCATCTTTCCTGATTTGGCCTCTTGCGAACACTTCTCTAGGTGATAAATGGTTAAAGAGGTTCAAGATTTCATCACTACATTTAGTCAAATCCCAAGTTCAAATGTCATTTTCAGGGTAGCGATGACATAGACTTTTTTTTTTTCTTTTTGGGGGTGAAAGAATCCACATTTCTTCTTGTAGCAAGTTTCTCTATTATAATTTCCAAATAGGCCTTACAATTCTGAGTTGAAGCCAAAATCTTTGCTGGAGTTGAACAAGAATCCCAGGCACTTGACCAAAGCAGTATTTCAAGAATATATTGTATTTATTTGAAAGACGATAATGCAATGCGGTCATCGTTTGCTTCACTACAGGTATAAATCCTCTAAAACCATTGCAGATGTGGCAGGGATATTGCAACCCATTAACCTGACAGAACAAAACTGTTTTTCTCTTTCAAGGCTTGTCTGACTCGGTCTTTTTCTTTCTTTGCTGCGAGCGTGGTTGTATCTGTTGGGTCTGTGTGTACATTGTGGCGCTGAGTTCCGTTGTCTAGACCATCTCCCTGTGAGTTAATATTGGAATGGAGTGGCTTTACATCCCCACACCTTCCATCCTTTTTCTGTGTGCACATTAAACTCAGCCAACTGAGGTCTTAATCAAAGCCTGGCGTTTTTGTGCTGCTATCCTCTTGAACGGGTATTTTTCAAGAGTTTGTGTGCAACTCGGTATGAGTATGAATGGTAGAATCTGTCCCCCCCCCAAAAAAAGTAATTAAAAATCACTATTTATTATGGCATTTTAGCATGTATTCAGGATTCCTCCTTGTTGCTGAGTTTGTGTCCAAAATGGAATTACTAGTCTGCATCTTTGCTGATTGTGAATATGTCCACGAGGCTGAATTTCAGATGTACCCATTTATGAATCTGGCGTATATGCTGAATGCAGCATTTTGTGCAGGTCACGTGTTGTATACAAAACATCTGATAAAATGCTGCTCACAGTCTTACAGATCTTAGAAATCCTTTCCATATGTCTAATCTTAAATCCTTTCCATATGTCTCCATCTATACATGAGCACCAATTAGTCAATTAATCTGCCACCTTTATTTAATTAGATAATAAAGAAGAACTTTTTGAAGTTAAATCTTATTTCATTTTTCCAGGAATCAAAAATGACAACCAGTAGCAGCAACAAATTACAAGATAAATTTCCTAATCCACTCAGTGAATACATTAATATTACAGTATTTGCCGAGTTAAAACAAGTCCAACATTCAATATTCCTCTTTGCAAACAAAATACATTTGCATGAATCCAAATATTTTTTTTTTTTTTTTTTTAAATACAAAAATGGCTCTTTGTAGCAGTCCTGGAACAATTGCAAGACATTTTGACTCCTCAGTGTCCTTAGAAATTAACCCTGTGTTAATGAAAGTTCATAAGCAAGAATCCCTATGCAATGGAAATCCTCCCATGCCCTCCTTAGGGCAACTCTCCAGCCGCTGTGCCGTGGCTCAGCAGCGCAGGGTAACCAGACCAGGGGCTAAGGTGCTGGCTCAGTATGTCTATCTCCATTGAACCTGTCTCATTAGCATGCCTCTGAGTTCCCTGAAGACATTCCATTTCATCCGAAAGCAAAATATAACAGAAACTGGATGTTTCCGGGTTTGCTGCTGGCAGCTGTTACCTTTCTGGGGGGAAAAAATAAAAAATTAAAAAATTCCTCTGCCAGGTCCAGACCTAGAATAAATGAAAATAGCTACACTGAAGCCCACAGAGCAATATCACTTTGCACCTAGGGAAGATTTGTCCGGTGTATTTCTTACTTCAACTGCAAATAAACTCAATATAGAGGCATTAGTATTTTTAAAAGGTGAAAGGGATGTTATTTGCCTTTTTCTTGTAGCACTACAAGAAAATGACTTTTTTTTTCTCTTTTCCACAGGAAAATAGTTTTCTAATAATAGCCCAGTATTAAGTGTCAGGTAGTTGCTTTATGATTTTCTGTGCTTTATTGCAGTCAGCTATTGGGGACGGGGTCAGATTTCCAACTCACTGCAGAAGAGCTGCTTTTATTGGGTTGAGCATTGTTGTTTTCTGTCCGTGAATTATCAATTGCTTTGAAGACTGATCACTTCCTTTCGTGGGGATACTTGATGAACACACAACTTTTTGCTGGTACCTGAAGCCTGGTTAGCACACAGCTTATCAAATATAACCCCCTTTGTTTGTAAGTGCAGAGGTGACAGAGATTTGGAAAGCGACTCAGTTACATTTGGATTTTTTCTCTGAATTCAGAGTGGACTGAACATAAAAAACATTAGGGGCACTTATGGTTTCACCTCGTATTAAAAAGAAAGTACTTGATTGAGGCACTCTTAATAAAATCGTAACTAAATAATCAAATTTACAACATGATTTATTCTATCTATAAAAAAAAATTCAAAATGAACTGTCCTTGGACAGGTCTTTTTATAGGAACCTGAATATGGAGAAAATCCTTCTAACTCTTAAACAACTAATATGGAAAGAAAGCTATTCCTCTGGCAGGTTTTTCAAAGTGAAAAGGAGAATTTAATTGATTAATATCCAAACGTTTAGATGATGCTTTGAGGCAGTAGTGGAAGTAGTTTATCTGAATCCTTCTATTTAGATAGATGAAATCATAACAGAATATGTATTTTATAAGTGATAGAAAAGAAGGAACAGGAAGTGGAAAATGCAACCAATATTCCGAACTACAAAATGTACTTTAGGTCTTAGCACAGAGAATATTCACACATGGACTGTATTAGATTTACTAACTTAAGGAGAGCTGCTTGTGATAGTAAAATAAAGCACTGAGGTTTTTTAGGATATGGGCCTTAGAGATTTCAAAGTTGAGCAAAAGAGATTAGGATTCTATTTTTTTTTATCCTGCTCCTAGTTTTTCATATTTATGTATTAAGCTGCTTGTATTAAGCTCTTTGCTAAGTAGTATTTCTGATCTATGCTGTAATTTGTCATGACATTTCTCTAGGCAGCTATTATAAAGATGTCTGCTTCCTTTTTTTCTTAAGAAAGTAGACTGCAAATAAGTCACTTGATTTTTAAATTACTATCAATTAGGAAAATGGAGTGTCAGGGTCCAGAAAATTGATAGCTGAATTCTGATCTTGGATCTGGAAAATACTGAGCCATAAAATATTCATACACAGACACACAGGGAAAAAAAAAAAAAGCTGATGTTATGTTCATCCGACCAACATATGTTGTTTGTGAGTGTCACTGGAGTTCCAGTTTTTAGAATATGGGGAAGAAAGATATTTGAGTGAAACAGGCAAGCAAGTGCATGATCTGACGATCACCTAAGCAGGTTTTAATTTAGAAACTGTTGATACTGAAGCTGCTTTCCAAGTCTATTCAGTACAAGTCAGTGAAACTCACAGTGACTTCGGCAGATCTTGCGTTTTCCTGCCAGTCTTTTCTAGCAGCTTGTCTGTTCTGCGTCCAGCCCGGGCAGAAACAGCACCTGCCTGCCTGGGTCCTTCCACTGCCTCTCTTGTCACGGAATCTGAGTGCTTTCCAGAGAGCGGTGGCTTTATCTTTGCTGCCCCCCAGTAAGATGGTGAATTGCCATCGCTGTTTCGCAGGAAGGAACCGGGGACCGGTGACACCGGCGCTGGTGCCGTGTCATGGCACAGCCAGGCACCGAGCCCGCGCCACGGGCAGGCGTCTTGGTCCTTTAGCTTTACATCTGTCATTCCTTGCCCTGCTTTTATGGGGTTTTGTGAATTCAACATACTTGACACCTACCTTTCAAGGTGTCTGAGTATGATCTGACCCGGAGCTGAACTCCTTTTGCAGCACCCTCTGAAAATGAGCGTTTTCTGAACTCTCTCCCGCCAGCAAACGTCGCGAGCTCGCTTCTGTCCCCAAAACCAGCCGCCCCCAAGGAGAGGGACAGCTTGCTAGTCCCTGTTTGCAGGTTTGAGTGTGGGGAGACGAAGAGGAGTATTTAATTCACAGGTAATTGTGAATTGTAAAAAATTGTACAAATCATCAGAAGCAGGTGACAAACGTTTCTGCAATTTAATTAAAAGTCTAATTGTGCCTTTCAGATTCTTGCAAGAGGGAAAATGAAACAGAGAGAAATTGAAATCTTGTCATAATAATGTTTGTGATGAGTTTGATCAAGCCTACCAAATTTCCAGAACTTCACTGTGGATTTCAACAGTCTTTGGGTCAGGACCCATCACCTTTATTTTCTCCACCTGAGCTCTTTTATCTTTCCCTTTATTTTTATTTTGCCTTTTTTTTTTTTTTTTGCTTTTGAAGTCTAGCCTTTGAATACGCTTTCTCTGTGGAACGTGTGTATATCTTCGTGACTTCTATAATGACTCAGTTTTTAAGAGTAAGGCAGAAAAGGTGGTAATTTCCATAACACACGCATTTCATTTACGATTAAACCAAAAGGAGATCTATCAGTTACTACCCCGATTTCAGCTGTACTTGGAACATTTTCCTGTATAGCAATATGTTGCCTGTGAAGGCTGCAACCCCCCCTTCAGTTACTTGAACTTGATGTGATGTCCAGAGACTGAATTCTGAAAAAGAAAAAAGAAAAAGAAAAGAGGTGGGGGAGGAGTATAGGTATTGTAAAATTTACTTTTTCACCTTTAGGTGTCCTAAAAATATTTTCAGAGCATTGAACGACATTGTTTCATTAAGAAAAAGTCCCGTAGTTGGATTTATAATTAGGAGCTGCTGATTTACATTGCATTTAACAATATGCTGATCAGACAACAAGCTTTTCCCAGCCCTACTGGATCTGGGATTGAGCTTTGGGAATGAAGCCGGGCAGGGCTTGAACGACACAAAACTCTGTAGTCTGCAACATGTTATTATTAACAAACTTTCCTTGTTTTATCTCCTGTCTCAGTAGCTAGTCCGCAGTTTCCTTTCTTCACAAATGAATTGCACTACAGCCCTGCACTAAATATACGAGGTGGAGGATCTTTATTCACTGAAATATTAATGGAGCAGAATTTTTTTCTGTGAGACAGACTGGATTTTTCAGTGTTTCTCCCCCCCCC
>VZRE01000829.1:219576-338462 GCA_013396775.1 Cephalopterus ornatus
TTTTTAATAATTAAAAAAAAAAAATCCTTCCATAAAGCAGGCTGCAGTGCCTCCTCGTGGTAGTCATCAGGAAAAAAAAAAGGGATTATTTTCTCAGGCTTGTTTTGATGGTTTAGCGATGCTTGCTTTGGCTCAGTTAGAGCTCTTGGGGAGAGGGGAAAAAAACAGCAGGATCCTTAAGAGAGAGAGAAAAACCAGCACTAAAAGATTAAGGCATGATTGGGACACACTGAAATGTCTGCTCACTGAAATCTAACAGTAACTTTGATGTAGTATTTAAGGCTTGTCTGACAGTCTGGAAGAGCTGCTCGGAGGCAGGAGCCCGGTCAGTCCCGGGTGTCAGGGAATAAAGTGCTGGAGGCAAAGCTGCCGGCAGAGGTGACCCAGCCTGCATCCCTGCCTGCATCCCTGCCTTCATCCCTGCCTGCTCCCCTGTGCTCCCGCCTGCACTGCGCTCAGATATTTGACAACCACTTTCGTTCTCTCGTTCTGTGTCTCTACGTCGGACTGTACATAAACACAAGAAATAGGATTTTTTCATGCCAGACACGGCCTTTTAAAATGTATCTAAAAAGCCTCGAAATTTCTTTCACTTTGGCCAGTGGTTTGAAATAGCCTTGCTCTGCACCCAACATCAGTATTTATCCCTGTGAGAGGATTTCTCTGTGTGAACTAAGTTCCTGCTGGAGGGATTTAATTCTAGACTCATTGCACCAAGTTTTGTGGTATTAATCTTGATTTTTAATGCTATAACTGGTGGTAGAACCTGGTCCAAGATTTTCTCTGTCAATCTGATCCTATCCTGGTCTCTGTGCGAGCTCAGATCTCAGCAAGGTCAGTTGAAAGGGTACTGAGAAAGAGAACTGGGCAGTGATTAGTGAAATAGCATTAGGGAAAATAGCTGTCCATTAGAAAACATGAAAAAAAAATTAAAATAGTTTTGAGGAGTGAGCAGAACTTTTTTAATTGAGAAATTTTTTATTCCTGTTTTCTCATCAGGGTATTAGATTAAGAAAAAAAAAAAAAAAGAAAAAACAAAGAAGGTTATTGGAAGAAAAATAAAATCCGAATGCCCAGGCGATTAAGCTGGTAAAGATGTTTTGTGAAGGACAATCACTGCCCATCCACATTTTGTTTCAGACGTGGACAATATTTGATCTTGTTAAATGTCAGCTGCATTGATTTGATTTGAGGGGCCTGGATTGTGAATCACTAAATACTTGCTCTGTAAATTTGTTGGCCCTTTCAAGAAAATTTCTGAACTGAAACGTGAGGCTTATAAACAGTGAGTCTACCAGGAGGGTTTATTCTCTGATAGAGCTTCCACATATTGGTTTACAGCTGTATTGAGTCCCCTTAGAATGATTTTTTTATTTTTTTATTTTTTTTTACTTTCCTAATATGAAACTTGATGCTTGGAAAATCTGATAAGTGAGTTTCATTTCCCTGGAAATTTATTGCTTCTATTTCCAAGTGCAAGGAAATAAAACAAGTAAAAACAATAAGCAGTCTGTAAGGAGGGTATTAATGAGAGGTCACTCTTTTCTCATGTAGGCTCAAGCTCAGGAGAAAAGGAGAAAGGAGTTGCTTTGGGGGCAATCTAAATGGCTGGTGCAGTATATTTTACTTTATTTATTTGGTAGGATCAGCTCGGTTCTGTTTCCCTCTTTGAAACGTGCTCTCCAAATCCAAACAGGATATTTATGACAAGAAATAGGGAGCCTTTTCTTCAGGTAGTGGAAACTCCTTTGACTTCAGTTCAGAGACCAGCTGATTTTTACTTGACAAAAGTCTATTTATGCAGCTTCGAACCTCTCTGAAATTCAGAAGAGCCCATTTGTATATGCAGAAAAGATGCTATAGAATTCCAGTGTCCCATCCTTATTCCAATGGAGAACTACATTATGCTCATCTAATTCCCTATTCTTTCATTTGGAAATGATGGTGTTCTTCACTTCTTCCTGGTAATTGCTGTACAATGCTAAGAAACTGCCAAGTTCCACTCCAGGACTCATTATATTTAGTAACAGTGGAAAAAATTGCCATCTATGGACCATTTTATATCGGAAAAGAGCTGGGCTTCACAACAATGCAGATGTGCATCCTTGTAGATCCAGTCACCGAATCAGCTCCTAAGTGAGACAGACTGTCCATTTCGGTTGTAAGAAAGACAGTTTGGAGAATAAACATGAAGGGAAAGCTGACAGTAGAAGACTTTAATGGAGGAAAATTTTAGTGCTAGCAATGCCAATTTGATTTTTAGATTTCTGTTGCACCAATTCCCTGTTATTCCCCCCGTTTGCTTTGGAAAGTTGTACTTGCTCGAACTGTCTTAATTTTTTGTATTGTACAGCAGTGACTTCGTTGTGTGTTGTAAATGTGATGCCTTTTTTTAGATTCTGTAGCAGGTTTATTTTTAAATGTATTTTCTCTAGGGAAGGGCGCACAGTTTACTCAAAATTTACCATATGCTTTGCATCTCCAGTAAAACAGTTGTAGAAAATACCGTATTTTTGAATCTGGTGAGTTGTGAAGAATCAGAGAGAGGCTGGATGAAGAACCCTAGCTAAAATGATAGATACTTAGAAACTCCTTTCCTTCCTAGAGTAAACTCCTTCCATGAAGTAGCTCAAGAGGGACTATTGAAAACATTATTGGGGTTATAGGCCTTGAACCTACAAACACTTGTGCATGTAAATAACTTTATATAGGTAAGGTAAATGCTTTGAACTCAAAAGGGCTACTTGCATATGGGAAGTTTTTTATGTTTAAGTGCCTGTAAGATTAAAACTGTGGTTAGTGTTTGATTAACATTTAATCCTCCATAGTTGTGCTGCCTTATGAACAATCCAGAGAGAGTCTCAGATGATGTAACTCAGGAGCTGAGTGTGCAAATGAGCTTTTGGTCCATCAGTTACACCAGGTTTATATTTTTGAGTTTCAAGGTGTTATAAATGTGTTGTGGTTTTCTTTCTTTTTTATTCTTTTTGAATTTAAAAATAAAAGTTAAAGCTACTTCCTTCTCAACTAAAAGTCCTAGTTTGTGATACATGTTGCTGCTTTGGCTTTTTTCCCTACAAGTAAAAAAAGTCTTGAATTTAATTCCCAAAAATTTTACATGTTCTATTCTGCATTTTTAAGCTTCAGTATCTAAGAAAAAGTGAAAGAAACTTAGAAATACGATATTGCCTTTTAAAAAGTAATACTGCCTTTTAAAAAGTAATACTGCCTTTTAAAAAGTAATCCTAATGTTTGCTCTTCTCATTCAGCATTTTACCAAAATCAGCATCAATTTGCCAAGGGTATTGATTAACTTAACGTCACTGTTTTTTCTAAAAGTACACAACTCACACCCCAGAGAAACCACTAAAAGCTTTTCAGAAGCTCTCTTGGAAGCTGATTTAAATGGCATACAAATTAGAGGACTCCTAACTACAGGAAATACAGGAATTCTTAGTATGAAATCCTCCATTTGGTTATAACCGTGCCTGTAGGGCCACACAATCTATGACTGCTGTAAGATTTTTCCACAAATTATTAGTCAACCCTTGAGCAGGTTTTATGACAGTGCTGACAGACAATGGATTTAAGGAATGTTTTGAGGAAGTGTCTGTGTTTATAAGGGAAGCAGTAAACGGGCATGGGTAAGACATTATGAAGAACTAAGATGTGAAAATGCATCCTGCAGAAATGGAGAAGCACACGGAGAATGAAGACAACTGAGCCGTTACACCCAGGGGTCAGTCACTGTTCTTTTTGTCTAGAAAAGTCAGGTTTTATGGGGGATGTTGGGAATAGGCTGCTTCTTAGTGACCAGGGAAAGAGTGTGAGGAGCTTCATAGTTCATCCAGGTAACATGTCATAGAGAACCAAGGACATTCCTGCTGATTTTCTTGGTTTGTTTGATTCCATACCACTTTTCCTCTTCTCCCTTAATGCACACACCTTTCAATTGGCATCCTTAAAGTAATCTCTGTTATCTAGTACATCTTTGACACTGTTTCTTTGTGCATAAAATAGAAATAGCATTGTGTTAGCTACTCTGAGAGACTTATCCTGGGCTATGGGTCTATTTTGCTCAGTTGTGTGTATGCTCACTTGGAGGACAGACAAGTAACCAGGGGTGAAATCCACCTCTGAGCTGGATAAACATTTAAAGTTTATGATCCTTGTCCTAGCCCCGTACATAAGGGTGAATTTCATCCTCCATAAATGTAAAGTCTTCCTGTGTTATTACAGTTGCCTCTCCCCATTTCCCATTATCTTTGAACCCCCTCTCCATCATTAAGCTTTCTTTTAGGGTCCAGGCAAATGTCATTCTCTTCTCCTCTTTCTCTGACTGGCCTCTGGTTATATTAGAAAATAAAATTAATCTCAAGGGGAAAATAGCACTTAAAATTATTACTACTGTTTAGCTTACTAAAGTGATTTGCTCTCCATGACCTGTCTCAGGCTGATCCTTGTACAAATCAAATCAGCACACAAAACAGCACTGGGGAACAGTTTCCAGACTCAGAATTTCACAGCTCCCAAACCTTTAGAATGTCACAAGCAAATAAAAATGAACATATTGGTTTATCTCTCTCTTTAGATCCCAGACAGTGCTTTTTTTTTTTTTTTTAAAGGCACGTATTCTCCCGTGCTCCATATGAAGTGTATGAATAAGACATCTGTAATGCTTCTAGGTGAGCCCAAGCTTAAATATGTTGCAGAGTCGGGGCTGGAGAAAGTTTCCAGCCACTTCCAAGTCTATCCCTGTGTTGTCGGGGATTAATGTCACTCTGACCTCCAACAGTTTCTCATTAAGCTGTCTAAAATATGAACTCTTACCAAGCGCCTGCTCCTCGTTTTTAATTTGATGGGTATATCAGTGGGATGAAGGAGACAGCTTGTGGATACAGCAGACTGCCATGATATTTCTGTGAGGCTCAGCTTGTTCCCTGCCAGGGGCACACGCAGAGCTCGGCACTGTGCATCACACAGCCCGCCGAGCCCCGAGAGAGCCGCGTGTCCTCACAGCACGGTCAGAGACGCCAGCTCAGCGTGGCTGCAACAGCAACACGTTCATTAGTTCTGCCTCTTAACAGCAAATTAGTGTAGGTGTTGCAGCTATCTGCCTTTATATGTGGCTGTACTTTTTTCAGTCTCAGAAGGAGCTCAAACCATTGGGTGTCTCTCTGGCACTCACTGTTGCACAGTGCAGGTGTGTCCTCAAAGCCGTGACTCCACAAGGAGTATGAGGCTGATCCTGTGACAAACACAGGTAACATCACCCGCACCATTTGTTGCACAATTAGGCTCTGACACCTTTGCCTTTCTGGCCTTGTGCAGGGTGCCACAAGGATGGCAACACTATCTCTTTTTCCCTTGAAGTCCTTCCCATCCAATTCAGCAGATACGTACCAATGTCTGTGAAACTTAAGCAATGACATGACAAAATCCATGACAACAATTTGTTCGTCTTCTGGTGACCTCTTGTGGAGTCATTTAGAAATTAGGCTTGATCCATTGTGTACAGTACGTTCCAGGGAGGGGAAGACAAGAGTCATAATCCAAAATGTTCTCAGGCTTGGAGGGACAGTCGGCTCATGCTGAAGGACACGCTGTCTCCTGCGGGCTCTCTGCGTCTGGGTTTGATGGTAGGGTCATTTACTTGTCTCTCTGTACTCACTATCTTTGTGCATCATAAAACCCCATTTGTCCTTGACTCTCAAGCACAGGCTTACCTTTAAAGATTTAGTGTAAAAACCCAAAGTATGTTATAGAAATAGATCTGCACCTTATGAGAAAGATCCTAGCTCTTGTGTCACCCCATTTTTTAAATTGTCATCCTGCACATATGGTAGATATCAGTGTGATTGCGAAGCCTGCAAGGTGCAACTAGGTGTGAATTGTTTAAAACAGGACTGCCACCAAGTTCATATCCAAGTTTGTATTTGGAAAATCTAGAAGTGATTGTTCTTCACCTGCCCATGTCTAAAGCATAAAATCAAAACCTTCCATGCCATTTACATTTTTTTTTTTGGTGCCGATTCTGCTCAAAGCCAACCTTTATTTTTCATTAATTCTTGCAAGGCTTGAAGCTGTTCCCAATGAAACCAGTTGCCAAACTGATTGTGGGAGCCAGATCAAATCTGTAGTGTAATTTCCCCCCTGCTTTTTTGTTGTCCTTGCTCCAAGTCATTCCTCTCTCATGCAAACTACAATAGCTATGGCAAGCATTCACTTGATTTACTTGTGGGAAAAATTATCTCAACTTCCTCTCTGTGCATATAATATCTGGCAATGTACTGTACTGAATAGCATATTGAGAAATGTCATTGATTATTACGAGTTTAACATGATGAGCCATTCCATTCTTCTCTTCATTGAGACCAATTTTTTCTTACTCTCAGATAAAGTTACAATACTCTAAATAAATAAATAACCCCCTCCCATGACCTATTATAAGAAGGACCCCCTTTGCAATGATACTTCTAAAAACATCCACATTCCTCATTTTTTTGCCTCCCATTTGTTTTGGTTTTCATTTTTTGGCTTTATTATTTGGTCACTAAGCAAAAGGTTTGCTGGGTATTTTGAGGGGTTTTTTTTAAGCTTGAGGGAGAATATGAATGTCATAAATATTTCATTTTCCTAGCACATCTTGCATTGTTCCTCACTTTCAGACCTTGCCAGCAGTCAACACAGTAGTAAATTTCAGCACCTGTGGACCTTTTTCAGTAATTTATGATTTCCATTAGATTTCCATTAGAGATGGACTAAAACAGTTTAGGAAAGTGCTAGCACCTTCAGCCATACGGATCCTGCCTGTCTCCAAGGAGGGTGGGTTGGATTTTGCTCTCTGTGCCCGTGCCTGCTGCCAAAGGTGTGGGGCTTCAGTTGGAGCTGTTGGGTCTCAACACCAGCCAAAATGCCTCCTTGGAGAGAGGGTTCCATATCTGAGGAAGGAAGGGCAGGCTGATAATAGAAAACCAGGCTTCACAGTAAAAATGTCAGTGTTTCTCACTTTCTGCTCCTGTAGTGCAAATTCAGCCCACAATGACCGGGTTTGTTGGGTCACTGCAAGAGTCCGTACTTCTTACAACCCTGTAGCCGCACTATTTATTGGCAGCACTCCATCCTGAGCTTTTTTTGTGTGCCTTCCCCCTCCTTGCAGCTATCCTTCTCACGCACCTGTGTTCTGATACAGGGCTTTGGTGATAGTGGCTTTTTTTCATGTTTTAGTATCACTAGGAAATATATTGGAGGGAGGCCTTAAGGAAACCAAGTAAGAAGTGTGGGGTTAATTTGATTGATAAATTGGCTTGATATTCCCTCCAGGTCTAATGTGAGCTTACAGGCAGCCTGTGTTTGTTCCAGAACTAGGTTTGAACCTGGAAAATCTCCCAGCTTTCAGCTCTTCATGCCTGCCACAAAGCGAGATACGGCGGCAAATAAATCACAGAGAATAATTTAGTCATGAATTGTCCATTGGCATTGTATCATAGCTTGAATATATTTCCCATAATAGCTCACGATAGTCCCATTGACATCCACTTGACTTTTATGAAGTTTTGCAGATTTCACTCTCATATGAGCAGCTCTGACTGGTGTGTGATTGTAGCAGCTGATTTGAGGATTGAATATTAGACCAGATATTAGATGAAATATTGTACTCATGGCATTTTCTGGAAGCTGTCCTTTGGGGTAGGACTGGAATCTCAGTTGTTCTGTCAGTTCAGTGTTTATTAATTATTTTAACCAGCTGTACTACATATAACCACCATCCCTGTGTAAAACTTTTCCTTTGTTGCCATCCTCCTACCACCTTTCAGCATTGTCATTCCAGCAGTAGGGCACTCCGGGGTGCATGGCTCCTGCTGGGATAACGTCACACTCTGAGTGCACTTCACAATGGTTTTCGGCAAGCTGAGGAGTGACATTATCTCAGCAGGACACCTGCCCTTCACCTTCCATGTGGGGACCCACCTCGGAAAGGTCAACACTTGCGGTTTAAAATAATATTTTAGCCATTGCTATTCAGAATTCAAAGAAAGAAAGGAGTGAATGTCAGATAGCCATGAAATTCATGAAACCCATTAATCCCAATGACAACTAGCCCCGGACATACACTTTGAACATTGTTTTACTTAGGTTTTGAGCACCTTTTTTTTTTTTTTTTTTTAAATGAACACTCTGCAGGATATTTTAACATGTAGCTCAAGTGCCAACAGAGTAGCAATTTGCATTCTAAAAAAGTTATGTGTTTAAAAAATGCATTGCTGAATTAATACGCTGAGGGCTTTAGCTACTTTTATCTCTTTGCTTTCTGTCTGGTTCTTCTTCTTGTACAATTTATTTTGGAATAGCAATAAATCTACTTGAAGGGCAGTGAAATGGTGTCCTGGATGGAGCCAAGTACATGGCTTGAACCAGTGGATATGTCTCATCACTGTAGTGTATCTTTCCTCCAGTGAAGCACCTACCACATATTTTTGGGGTAGAGGTGTCTAAGAAATGATTATATTCTCGAATCTTATTTACTTCCTAACTTGAAACATAAAACTGAGAAGGCACTTTTGTGATGTTAGAAACGGTCAAATAAGTCACACAGTTCCTTTTTCTGTTCCTTTTCCCCTTTGTATGAAGAACGTAACTCCTGGAGCCCAGTTCATAAAACAAAACGTTGTTTGTGGAAAATGGAACAAATCCTCCACATAAGTTTGATAGTATTAAATTTGCACCTTTTTTTTTTTATCATTTATGCCACTAATAATGGCCAACAGCAGAGATGGCAAAGGTAAAGAAGACCATTGTATTTGTCGCTGTTTTCTTTTGCTGTAGATGCAATTCCAGAGAAATTAGTGGAGTCTCACCAGCCCGAGTCAGGCAGCACCGAGCCATGCTTGAGGCATTTTGCTTTGAGAATCTGGCTGAGTACTTCTGGGGAATATCTCTCAATATCAGCTCAGCATGACAAGGACATCCACTGGCTTGTGGATGGAGTTTATCTTCAGGGGTTAGACACACCTTTGATTTGCTCAATATATACTGTTTGATGCAACAGCAAATGGAAGGCAATAATTCTGGCAGACGGGTTCAAGAAGTGCCATGGGGAGCAGATGAGCCTCCATTTACAGATCCCATTTCGACCCCTCTGTTCTAGCAAGGTTCTGTCATCCTGCCCATCCTTGAACTTTCTGAAGATTTTGCCAATACTGAAGGATGACACAGGGATTTTTGTTTCAGTATTATAAGATTTCTAGATTTGGCTAAAGAAGTGAATCTGATTTTGCTAGATTTCTGGATGAGTTTTCAAGCGAAGAGGACTTGCCTATGTTTTTATAAGTGCCCTCTCTTAAAATTCCCAAAAGAGTCAAAACAGCTGTTTTCTTGAGAGTCTTCCATTGGTCATCAAGATAACAGGTTATTAATCAAAAATGCCTTTATGTTCAGAATTAATTTTTCACTAATTTTGTTCTAAAAGTATGTACCGTGTTCAGGCCTGCCAAATAGGAATGAAATTACGGTAACTATTGAAAAGACATTTGAACAATAGCTGTCAAAACAGCATTGTCTTAGAAATGGATTAAAACAAGAAGCTCTGTTTTCTTCTAAAGGACAGCTATTTCCATTGAGCTTGTTTTAATGATAAATTTCCAGAGACCTTGAGTAGTGGGTTATTCTCTAACAAGCAATGTTCTTCCTTCATGTATTGTCTTTCCTACCGTGTTTTGAAACATTATGGAACACGTCAACAGAAATCCATAAAAATTCAGCTGATAGTTGAAAGCATAGAATTAGTCAAAGAGGGTTTGTTTTTTTTTGTCAGGGACAAAGTACCCTTGAGGAGGGGTGTGTGAGTATGTGTCTGCGAGTGTGTGTCTAAGGTAAGCCATGCTTTCAGCTCTACTCCAACGTGCCAGTGCAGCCTAGGACTGATATCCAAACACCTAATTTGGCCTGGACAGAAGGTGGGCCATGTTACATCACTGTAGAGTCTTACTTCAGGCAACTTTTCTTCCTCTGTTTTCCATGAAGCTGTTTAATTCATAGAGCTTTGATGTTTAAACTCATCCTGACCTTCTGTGAGTACTTCAAAAAGGGAAAATCAGCTGCTTGGAAAAACAGAATGACTTAAATCCAGCAGTTTGGGACACACATGTTAAAGCCCCACTGAACTTGGGTTGACTTCTTCAGTTCTTTCAGGTATTATTTCCTGATTGACTTATAACTAGAGAAAGGTGTTAATTTTCAAAACTTCAGGAATCTCTGTTTATTGATCTGTCTTTGAAACACTGTTCCTGGTACAAGAAGAATCCATCAAGACACCAGGAGCTGCTCTAAACACAGGGTATAAAAGACTTTGATTAACTTTATTTTGGCTTTTACTTACCTCTAATGAGTAAAATGATTAATTGAATAACACTCCCTGGCTCCACTATAGTTGATGGTCCATAACAACTCCCCTGGTTCTCATAGTTTATAATTTAGCTGTCAAAATATTCTCTAGGTCAGATCTTGGCAAGAAAGGTCTTGACTTTGCTTTTTTTTATTTTTTTTTTTTTTAAAGTAACAAGGCAAATCTACTTCAACTATTTGTAAGTTACTGAAGTCAGTTGAAAATATCCCACTTTGAAATATGTGTCTGGTCAGTGTTAGGTAGTTATTATTTTGGGAGGATAAAAATGTAATACGTCATTTCAAAGTATTTTAAACTTGCAACTTAGCTTTGCTATGATTTATTGTAGACTTGAATATACATATATTTTCAAAGACTTTCGGGTGGGGGGAATGTCTCTACTGTATATTAATGGTACTTTTTGGAACAGGTGAACTGATAAAATTTTCTTTGGTGATCTACACCTACTTGGTATTTTGGAATTTTTTGAAGTATTGTTTAAGAGTCTTATATTTTTAAATTACTTTTGCTCTTCAAGATCTAGTGCATTAAAATACATTTGGGCCCTGTTGGTATGGAAACACAAGTTTCCTTCAAAGCAGGTTTCAGTTCTGATGCTGCAGGACTCAGCTTTGGGTCGTGGGAGAAGTTTACCACTCACATCTCTGAAGTTTTCTATTTTCCTGGAGGGAACACACCTCTCCTATGTGTCCTATTTCTGTTTTATCCCATCAGTTTTGGGGGCTTTTTGGTGATTAAATTCAGGCATCTGTTCCTGGGCAATCCTGTTTTCAGGTGGGTCTTTCCTGTTCAAAGCCCATGGATACCCTTTGGTTGACTGTGGTTGCTAATGTGCAGATACAGCTGTTGGAGCACTGGCTGTGACTCGGGTCCTTCAAAGAGAGAGAGACTCTCTCACCTTTAAAAGCTTCCAGGAGGGTCAGGATAACACCTGGGTGGGCCCTACAGCAAGGGTATCTTAGGAAAAGGTCCTGCCTCAGCTGTTTGCCCTTGGCAGATGGTTTTGTGGGGTGGGATTTATTTCACTTTTCAGAAGATCAGAGCCACGCACGGAGCCAGCTCATGAAAGCGACTCTCTTCTTTCAGTAATTTTTGATGCTCCTTATAAATCACGCTGTTAAAATCCAAGCTAATTTTGCCCAGATATTGTCTGCCTTGATGGGGTTATTCCCTTTTTGTAATTAAAAAGATTTGATGAACTATGCTAGGAGTATTCCCTTCCATTACTATACCCCTCTTCCAGTACGTTTTTTTTCATTTTCTAGTATTTTTAAAAATTTAAGTTCACTTTCTTAGTCTTTTACACCAGCTTTCGAAGAAACAAATTCCAAGGTTTCCTGAATTGTTAACTTGGCATCTAAGTATCTCAGTTCCTATTCTGTCAGATTAAGAGCGTGTGTATGTTCAAGGTTTCTTGCTTTGTTGTTATTTCTGGTGGAATTCTGCCATAAATTCTGTGCGTCAAAGGGAATATGCAGTTAAATATGAAGTCTCTCCTGCTTTTATTAAGCCAAATTCTTGAAGGTGCTAACTTCTTTTAAATTCTGAAGTTTTACTGATAACAGAAGATGCTTATTTTAGTGTAGACTGCTATATCTTCCTGTCTTTTTATTCACTCAGATCACTAAGATAGTAGTCCAAGGATATCCCAACAGTAAAACTGAATGGAGGAAAAGATCCTTCATAAATGCAAGGCCTTTTCTATAAAAATCTCCAAAATTTCCTTCCCAAAAAAGCCTATATAAAATCCCACATTGTAAATATAAATTTCTACATGTGGGCCAAATTCTTATCCAGCTAAAATTAACATCTATGGCACTGGGGTTTATTAAAGTAGTGAAAAGGTTTGCACAGATATTGCACACTGCAGAAATCCTTTTTACTACTACAATAAAACATAAAATAAAACTGTCTGTACTTCTCTATGTCAAAGCCACCCTTTCCATGCAACACCACTTGTTTAAAAAAAAAAAAAAAGATATCTAACTGTTATATCTGTAAAACTCTTTTATGAGAAGATAATCTAAAACTGTTTTATGAGAAGATAATCTAAAAGTCTGTCCAGAGATCGTCAGTAGAATCAGATCACTGATAGCAAGACCCAACAGTGAGATACAAAACCATTTTTTGACTCATGTTGGCAAATACATGGTAAAACTTGGACGCTTGGCAGTTTTCTAACAAAACTGAATGAAAAAATGTTGTCTTGAGTTGCAAGAAGCATCACTTAAAACAGCATCTGAATTACCAGTGGGTTTTAGCTGCAGACTTAAGAAAAAAATTTCCTTGAGCATGGCTTTCAAAGAACCCTCATGTTTGAAGTGGGCTGATGAGACCAAGTTGTAAAGTGAGTTCAGACACAGGTTCCTTAGGTTTATTTACAGTGATGTTACATTTCACTCCTCACCAGCAGCATTTCCAAAACAGTTTATGGTTCAGTCTGAGGACTGTCCTTTTTAACTGTGCCAAATTATGTCAGATGTGAGAATTCTGGGATCTGAAGTGATGCAAACCGGGGAGCTTGAATTTTTCAGACTCAATTTCTTTTTTGAATATGAAAACTTGAAAGTGTCTTAAGGGGTAACATTTTCAACTCTCAGTTTACAATATTTATATATTCAAGAACTACCAAGCGGTCTTTCCCACCTGGTTATTTGAAGAAGTCCATACAGGGTTGGTGTAATTAGTACTACTGTTGAGATGAAACATGAAAAGTCTGTGAGTAACATCTACCGCCAAAGTGAACTTTACGGTTAATAAATTCGGCAGTACAGAGGTTATTTAGTCAGTAATTAAATGTAAGAGTCAATATTTAAGTCCAAGAAGAAATCTTGAGGATCTTGATCTTGTTAAACTCCTATCTCAATTACATGATCAAAGCCACTAGAAGTATTTTTCTTTCTGAGTATCACTTTCAAAGTCACTGACTCTTCTTCCACAGGGAGTTTGATTGTTGACTTCACTTGAAGTAAGTTTAGATCAACACTGAGCTATTTTGAAAAATCCTCCCTGATACTTTCTCAGAATAGAGACATCTGAACCTTCTGAGGTTAACCCATCCTTGGTTTGGAGTCATCATCATGTTTTGTAACACCTCTTCTCCCTCTTCTCAGCTGAAGTTGTTTCAAATGTGAGAGAAAAAAAAAAATCAAAGTAATTTAATCTTCTTTTTTGTCTTTTAAGAACTAGAATAAGCAGTAGGTTTAGTGAATTTGCAATCAGATATGTATAATGATATTTTTTGTCTCTGTTAGGGTTATCAATTGTACAGTTTTTGTTCTCTGATTTCCAGTTCAGTTATGAGAGAGGCTTCCTTTTTTTTGGTTGGTGTATTTTCATTACCAAGTGTCTGTTTTGCCCACGATGGCACCAAATAATGTGAGAAAACTAGGAGGAAAGCTTCTCTCTTCTTAAGAGGGACCTTGTGGCTAAAGCAAAAGCATCCTTCTGCTTTATTTTAGTGAGTGAATCAGAAAACTGACTGGATTGAAAAACTGTAAGCTGAATTTGAAAGTGTTGCCTCAGACACTTTTTTCTTCTTCTGAGTGGAATTTTCCTGTTACATATACAAAGTTCAGAAGGACTTCCAGCAGTCTTAAGTAGTGGGCAGAAATGTAGAAACTTCAGCAAGTTTAGAAAACACATGTGGGCTATTAATTCCTGTACTCACTGAGGTACCTCATTGATATTCATTTATTTGGAAATAAATCTTGCTATTAGAAACACTGAGGAGGGTGAAATTGGGGCTGGATCTTTGGCTGGGATGAACTAGTATAGTGCTTTCAATTCCAAATATTTGAAATTGTCAGTGCTGAGCATATTGTGAAATGACATCTGTCATATGGAATCCAAAAAGAAACACAACACCTAAACACACAAACTGTTTAATTCTCATCTGATGTAGCAGACAGACCTGAGATGCTTATATCAACCAAGAAATTAGATCAATAATGTGCCTTCAGTATGGCTTATCTCTCTTCATTTTAAAGTAAAGCCCATTTCACGTCCTTTCCTTCGGTACGTACAAATGCTGAATATTGAACTTTTCTTTTTCTCCAGTGATTTTCCTACAATTTCACTCAGCCAAACTCTTACTTTTTTTTTTTTTTGCGATTTCTTTTTTTTTTCTGTTTAAGTTAGTTAAATAATAAGATGCCCCTGTCTCCCAACCTATTAATCAGACTCCTAGTAAAACAGTTGTACAAACCGTACAAACACTAAGAATCTGCATACTTGCATGTATTTACCTTGGAATAAATTCACATTGATGTTTCCATAAAGGTTCACATTCTTATTTTTAGATGGGGCTTTTTTGGTTGGTTGTTTGTTTTTTTTTTTTATTCTTGACATGCAAATGGATATTTACTTAGTTTATGTTTTTGTGAATGATAAATAAGTGTATGAAAATGGTGCACTGTCTAGATACACCAAGAATTTTTATAAAGGGGTTTTCTAAGTAACAAAGATCTGATCTACGGCAACTCGTACCCTTGAAAATTAAGGATATTTTTTCATAATATATTTAGAGTAGCTATACTCTTCTGTGTATTATGCAAATTATCAGCATCCTGTTATCTTCTCTCCCATTTGTAGCATCCTTCACGGGATGCTTCTTGGCTATGCGTGGGTGAAGGATAATTTAAGTGCCCTCTAGCACTTCAGTGTCTGGTGTTGCACAATCAGGGAATCTGGTGTCACATTAAGGCAATTCTTATAATATAATCAAAGTTCTGATGTTGTACTGTCCTTTAGATGAAACAAACTAATGAAATGTATTGACCCTCCTTGCGCGCTTCTGAAGCAAAATGACTAAGCGGTATTGAAACTACATGAAATACATTGACATTGATTGTGGAGTCTGCGTTCCCCGAGTCACTTTGGTGGCTGATTAAAGTGTCACATTGACAATATAGCCCCTTTTGAACAGGAAATTAATACCAGCCTGGTGGCAAGGAATGTTCTTCCAGACTGTAGCTTGCACTATCACCAGCCCTCAGAAATGAATCAGAGGCTCGGCCTATTCCAGCGTGGCACACTGCTCTCCCTGATTATAACACATATATTGAAATCTCAACCACCATGAGGTAAAAAAAAGGAGCTTGTGACATTTTATGTTTATTCTCATGATTCAATATGCGTATTACTGATAGGAATTTCAACAAAGACTTAACATGAACTATGTATTTTCAGTCAGTTAAAGCTCCATTGAAAGTACGAGTCACATTAACTATGTCTTTCTAATCCATCTATCATCTGTTTGAATACATAAACGCCTTTGTTTTACTGTGTGGCTGATGTATGCACAAGTTGAGGGAATTTCTATGGATCGGGATATACAAGCACAGAAAAAAAATGTGTGTTTGACAGGCAGAGGGAGAGAAAATTGTGCATTCAATGCATGGTGCAGTGCTAAAAAGGAAGGTATGAAGCAGGTGGAGCAGCAGTGGAAGCTTAAAGACAGGATCATCTCTGAGATCTCAGGGCCCGTTTCTCCATCCCAGGAGCATCCTTTATAAACAGCCTGATGTAGGAGAAATTGAAGCAATAGAAAAAGAGCTGTGGCATGGGAAACAAATACTTATTCATTACTAAGTGAGAATCTAAAAGGAAAAATTATACAGATGTAGAAAACAGACAGCAGTTCTGCCCTGGAAAGATCAAATTCTAGGCCTGTCACCATCTCACAGCACAGTTCATCCTTTTCGAAATTAAAGGAAGATGCATTTTTGAGCACTCTGTTATCCAGCCATGGTTTTCTTTCTTGAGATGAACTTTGCACTGAAGTTCTAGTGAACAGAGCTATGCTGGTTTATACCAGCTGAGACTACAGCTCCACAGGCTGTGTCCCCTTACACCTATTCCAATCCTTGGTTGCTCAGACAGCTGCCTCTCCTGCAGTCTCTGCAATTCTCCTCAGCACTGAACCTTATAAAACTCTCACTTTGAGCGCCCCAGATCACAGTTTCCTCTTCTGGGTCTTAGACTGGCTACTCAATTCTCATCATATGAGCCAGCTGCAAGCCAAATTTCCCTCCTGTCCCTGGGTAGAGTTATGAAGGGGAACATGGAAAGGGAAAAAACAGCTTTCTTGTAAGATGTTTAAGTGTGATGCTGGAGAATAGGTTGGCCAAAGAAAACTGTTCAAGGCTGGAGGAGTTAGGAGAGAAAAGGAGGTAGTAAAAATTCTTGCCTTGCAGTCCAGCAGGGAAGTTTTTTTGGCTCATTAACTTGTGAAACGGTTTGGGGATTTTCTAGAAGGTATCACAGGAGTGCAAAGCAACAATATGGCCATTAATAATAGTTTTATTGCCAGTTAGCTGTACAGATAATTCCTGCATATTTCTTTCCACATCCAGAGTTCAGCATTCTCTCTCTGTGCACAGTTGCTCTGAGCTGGGGCTGGCCAGATAGTACCCCATGAAAAGATTTCTGTCAGGAAGTTCCCCACTAGGAAAAAAGGTAGTGTTTTGTGGAGGTGCTCTGACCACACAAAATAAACAGGTCTCTGCTGGCACCAGCCACCCAGCAAGGAGCCAAGTCCTGGTGTCCCAATAGCCCTTGTGCCAGAGTCTCAAAGCCAGTGGGGTTTCCAAGGGACTGACAGTCTTGGGCTTCCCAGCTCCTGGGTGCAAACTCTCCCAGGGTCCCCGACTTCTCTGCCATCAGCCTCACCCTGTGGGTTCTCCAGATGGAAGAGCATCCAGCTGGGAGTCTGGCACTGCTGCCCTTGCCTGCGTCAGCCCTGGGCACCTTGCTGAGCAGGATCCTGTGGGAGCTTTGATCCCTCCTTTGAGAGCTTTGGGTCACCTGAGGCTGACACCTGAAGGGCCCATAACCCCCGAGCCATCCCCAGCTCCATCCCAGCATGCTGCAGCATCCCCCTGCCGTGAAGCAGAGTGATCCATGCAGCCTGTGTTCAGTCTGGGTGATTTGTTGGAGGGATGGAGAGGGTGGGAAGCCCCTTTCTAACTCGCCCCTTCTGGAGTCTGTGGCTCCTTGTTCAGGAACATTGTTGTTACTTTCAGCGCTGCTCCTGCTGTTGATCTTGGCCTTTGCTTCTGTGATTTCTGTTCCCCGCTGCACTACTTAGGTGAACAATAAGTTCCATTTCCAGCAGTGGTCGGCCTCCTCTCTTACCCCTTGCCTGCAGGAATTTCTTTTGTTTGGTTTGATATTTTTAGTCAAGCTGTGTTGTAATAATAAGAACAAGACCGTGGGTATGCGAGATTCCAGCCTTCCTTCAGTTGCTGTGGCTTGCCTTTGCGCGTTGTTATTGCTTTGGATGAGCTACTGCTGCTGCTGCAGCCCTACTCCTTGATTTCTGCTTCTTTAATACTGTTCCCTGCCTTACTACAAAGTGAACAGCGGTGCTTGTTCTCTCTGTCTGACGTCTTGAATCCACCCACGAACCCATTATTTTCTGTAACGGCCAAAACTGGTGTAGGTGGTGGGGGGGGAAGAAATGAAATGAAAAAAAAAATAAATAAGAATAAAATCCTGTGTGCTTTGTGACTGTTCTCTGCACTGTAGCAAGTGCTTGTGCACCCCGTTGGACATGCAGATCAAGATGTGACCCTGAGCTCCTTGTTTACACTGTACCCAGGATGTGCTGTGCTGAGAATGAGGACACCGAGGGGCCCCGGAGGTCACACTGAGCTGAAATCTCTGGTCTGTAAGAAATTATGTCCTATAGTTGTCTTAAAAGCTGCAGAGGCTGTGGTGGTGAGACCAAATCATGGATATGCTTAGAACCATGTGCATGCACAGACAAGGTCTGAGGGAAAAATAAACCAACACCATCCCACTCTGCTTGTCCCCCTGTGGCCACTGAAGGGCTGGAGGGGCGCAGACTTGGCAGAGTTGCCAAGGATTAAGAATGGCTCTGCTATCAGCTTTGATGAAGCTCTAGTATCTGATGGGAGTTTCAAGCTGCTCTGAACCCTCAGTACTTTTTGCAACCGCTCATTTTATGCCACTGTTAAAACTGATTTATTGACATTTAAAACATACCCTTCCATTCCTACTTCTTTCCTTTATCTCCACACGTTTCCATCCTTGCATCACTCTAATGGAAGGGATTGAGTAACAAAAATATGAACACTGAACATCTAAGGAAGTTTCCCCAAAGGACTGCTTTTCAAAATTTTCCTCTCTGTGATTTTAGCCAAGAAAAACGTAAAGGTCACCAAGCTTTTGACCCAAAGCAGGGACATTGCAGCATACTTTGTCTGCCTAAATTTTAGGTTGAAAATAGTTCATTTTATCACAAGTAGTTTATCCTGTTAAAATTTATTTTCTGAACTAATGAAGCACTTTGAATACTTCAGTAGAAGGTAACCAGTAAACAAAATTTGTCTGAGCTACTGCTGTGATCCCTTTTGCAGGCCCTACTGTGTGCAATCTGTACTGTGGCCTGCTGGCCTTCTCCACAAGCTGGGCTTTTAAAAACATGGTATTTTAAAAAGAGAGTATTGGATACTCTCTTATTTAACAAACAGATAAACCAACCCATATGAATATGCATAGATAAAATATCTATATATCTTTATATATATATATTTTATATATACATATATGTGTATATAAAAAATAAGGAACAGATTTTTGCAGCTGTATTTAGTCATTCAGCTTACAGTACAAAGCCCTTCCCTATATATGTAGGTGCAGGCTACTGCAAGTCTTTTGGCTCTGTTTTTATGATGGTTAGCACAAAAGGGTACCTATTTCATCTCTGTAATTCTTCACCTTTTGCACTGAGGGAGCTTCCTTGGAGAAGAGTATAACATTTTCCTGATTGCTCTTGTAAGCAATCCAAAAATCAAGGAATCTTATGTAGTTTTCTTTAATGCAGTCTGGATGATGAATTTACATCTATATATCAGAAACACTGTCTTCTGCCCTACATTACTAATGTCAGAAAATTGCCACTATATAATTCATCAAAGTATTTCTATAGACTCCCCCTTTATTATCTCTTCTCTTGCAAACGGTATAATTTGCCTTCATTCTGTGTCAATGAGAGGAACTTTAATCTTGGATACTGGTGTATAAGGTGCTGTACACATTAAAAGAATGCCAAGGTAAAGAGGGAATGGGCCTGCATAAAAATATGGATTAGGAGCTATTTATTAGCAACTACAAACACGGCAACAAAAAGTCTTTTTAAAAGCAGTTTGAAAATTTTGCTTAAAATGGTCATATAATGAAAGTCTTTTTGCGCTGTATGTGTTTTAATCAAAATTATTTTCCTAGAGTTTCTTTTACACTAAATTGTATAAGCTGAATTCTAAGTCATACTGCTTTGGAAATGTGTGGAGCCCTGAAGTGGATTTAACTGTGAGAAAGTCTCAGTATCTCACAGTCATACTGTACCTTTCACCCTAAAATATCCTACTTTTCACACGTAAAAACCTGATATGTAATTGCACCTGCTTCAGATATGAAATGCAGCAGTTGTTTAATGGTGCACAGAAACACTAGACAAGGATATGAGGCCAGAAATTGAAGAATACAATATCCACCTGAAAATCCAGGTGGGATTTAGGATGGTAGGATGTAATTGCTTCAATTAGAATTTTGTGAGAATAATATATTTAATAGGTGCAATTTCTGCCCCTATTGGAGTCAATGAGAACATTGCTGCTGATTACCAATGAGGTTGGAATTCCTCTCATATCTCTACCTTTATGAAAACTTTAATGAAATACTGTAGTCAGAATTGTTTGCAGGATTTTGATTTTCTCATCTCCTCCAGAAGAATTGGCTTGATCCTCAGCCCAGCATTATAGCTACGAAATCTTGTTAAGCACCTGTTTTACACCCGTAAAAGTGAGAGGAGAATTGGATCCAGCATCTCCTGTGGCCTTTCCCACCAGCGTGGGATATTGGTTCATTCCAGCTCAGATAGAAATGTCAGCTGCAGAATCAGCCTGACGCACACAGCTGTTCCGTGGAGGTTTCCAGTGAAAAAGTAATTTCCCATACAAGTACCCAGGCTGAGAGCTCCTATGCTGTGCTGAGCCTGTCAGCTCTCACGTGGTCAGGTTTTATGACTGTAGGCCATGTTTTAAAATATCAAATGTTTCTTTTCAGTCACTGTAGAATGTTAATAGGTAATGGGGAGGAAAGGACTGTGATTGCGTGGATTCACAGGAAGTATAAGCTATGAAGCTTAATATATTTCTGTGGTGAATCAGGAAAATACTTTATTCTATCCATTCATCTCCACTTTCCCCTTCACTCCCTCCTGTTTTCTCCTCAGTTCTTTCAGTATCCAAAGGGTTTGATGCTAATCTTAATGAAAATCTTCTATTGATTTGCTTTAGATTCTGAGCTATGTAATGCAAATACAATGTGAGCTGTTTGCTTCCCTTTAAACACTCATCCTAAAGTGCAAAAAAAAGAATAGGTGTAGAAGTATATACCCAGGTCTCTCACTCCATCGTTAACAAATGCACGTGCTCTCACTGCCTCACATCTGGCATTTGGAATGGCTTTCCCCTGTGGCATCTGTGTGGTTTCTGGGCCAAACCTTCTGAACATAAACTGCCCATCCAGCCCAGACAGGTGTCTGTGCCTGTCTCTGTAGACATGTCCCAAGGAGGACCCCAGCACAGCTGGAATAGTGCAATGGATCTTTGACCCATCTTGAATGAGTAGCTATGGATCCTCTTGGTTTGGGGGATTTTCTTGCCCAACATCAATTGGGAATACTGACTCAGTGTTACTCCCAGACCTTGCTGTGCAGGAGTATTTCAGTGGAGCAGTGTATGTGAAGGGCATTTTTCTTACCTGCTGTCTGCCCGTCATCTGGGAATGAGATTTCTCTGCAGGAAAGAGACTTTCTCTGAGGAGGCTTCCGGTTAGAGAAAGTTCAAATTCTTTGTATTACATCCTGCCATTGTATTGCTGCAGAAAGTTTGATTATACCAGAGAAACTGCTGTGACTTTCCAGGCATGATGTATGAGCGCTCTAAGCAACACCCCAAAACTGATCCAGCAATATCCCATACAGATGCTCTGGGAAGGGTTCAAACCCTTGTACTACACGAGCAGAGCTAGAGGCTTTCAGCCCTTCCACTGAAAGAAGAAACCAAAGTGAGCAGAAGCTGTTCAAGAGCTCAGCAGCTCTTCCCAATTCCAACTGGATGCCGTGTGCTCAGGTCTTACCCTTTGACGTTTCAACCCCAGTGCCTGAGGACAGATCCAAAGCCCTGCCACAGTGTCAGGGAAAAGACATTTCCTTTCTTCCTCTCTAAGATAAACACCAAATTTTTAAAAGTAATTTACTTGAAAGCTATGATTTTTTTTTCTCATTTCATGCCCCAGCTTGCTTCTAGGTTGTTGCTGTGATTTTTTATTTTATTTTTTAACTCGTAACACATGGACTCTTTCAAAAACACGGAGTATTTGAGATAAAACTGCTCTCAGCCTACGGCATAAAATGTAGGGCTACATGAAAGTAAAAAAGGATGAGACCTTTTCAATCAATTTGATGAAAAATTTAAGTTAATTAAAAGAATGCTCAATTTTTCCCTAGAAGGCGACACTGATCTTTATTATTAATGCATACCAGTGTTTCATAACTGTGCATAATAATGGCCTGTAACATCAGGCACAGCTTCATCCCCAGCTTAATTTGTTACAAAATCTTTTTTGGTATTCTTAAAGCATGCCCTTTGCCACTGTATCTCTGGTGCTCTTGGGCTAATTCCCAACTCCTAAAGGACGTCTTATTTTATGCTCACACCTGAGAATTAATTTATCAGATTGTTTTTTCAGTTTAAAGCTTTTTTAAAAAATAATAAAAAAATTAAAAGGCATATAGAGACCCTTCACTCCTTGGCTTTCATATTACTTTTCTGGTATTCATATTCAATTAGTGGAAATAGCAGTACAGGAACAAATATTCCTAAAGGCTAGAGATGTGGACTAGGAGAAAAGGCATAGAAACCGGCCTCTGAATGATAGACACCTAATGTTTCATTTTCTTCCGTGTACATCAGTGGAGGAAGTGTCTTTTCAAGAAGATGGGGACAGGTATTGAAGCAGGATCTTGGAAAAACCATAGCTAGGTGTGCCTCCATTGCTGTTGTTTTCCACAGTTAGTGCAGTTAATTGTTAAGTTGTTAAAGATTTATATTTTAGAGCTGATAGCTAAGGCCCAATTCCTGTCCTACACTAATACCTCTGCATACAAGGAATAAGAGCCCTCCCACCTTGCTTGAATTCCATCCCTTTTCCCATCAAACCCCAGGCACTTTCCTGAAGGACCTAACTATGGAGCCACCAGGCAGTGTAGTGCTTTCCGGACTGATTGAGGTAGATGGTATTTTGAATATTACAAGAGCTGAATAGCCCTTGTGTTTAGGGAGTTTAAGGTGATGAAACTTCCCAATTAGGGACATTCCTCCTACAGTAAGAGGAATAAGGCAATTCCAATCTACATATCTGGACTGATGTAGGCATGACATGCAAATATCCCTTTGTACTGGGGGGGAATAAGATCAGAGGTAGATCGAACAGGCAGGTAAAAGCAGATCCACGATCTGTAACTGTTCCTGGACATTCACCTCATCATATAACATGGAAGAACTGGCACTACTTTGAAAGCCCCTAATTATCATGGCTTCATCTGTCCCCATGGGTGTACAGGGTTATCTTGGTCTGGGAAGCCACTACCTTGTCCTGATCCCTGCACTACACTTCCAGTGGGCTGGCTGCAGGCATGGAGAAGTGATATTGGTAAATGATCACTGGTGACTGGCGAGCCCCTGGCTAATTTTTCTTTATCTTTGCACCTGTTAGCCAGGTTAAAATCTTAGTGAGTTGATGTCAGGTAGTCTTGTTGCTCCACTCCCTCTTTCCACTTTTCCCCTCATCTCTCCCAAATACACTTTTACTGCAAACTCATAGAAATCATACTTTAAGTCCTTGAAAACAAGCACTGTCCTGTAATTTTAGGTTTGATCATAGGGTAATGAGGGCTCCGTTCTGGATGGAGTTTTTGGGAACTAAAATAACACATCCATTTTCTCTTCTGCCTTAGTACAGAAGTTAAAGAAGTTTAGTTCAATACTTAAAGGCTCCTGAGACTGGTACTCCTTGTGCTGTCCCAGGACTAGGTGCAAGGATGCATCAGTACCCAACCTGAGCGGTTTACAGGCTAGGTAGACATGAGGCACAAAAGGGTGCCATCCCTACTAAACAGGAATATAAAAGGAAATCCTCAGGATTAAAGAAAATAGGATGAATTTTTGAAGCTTCATGTTGTAAAGAACCAAAGTGAAGGCTGCTTTCTTTCTTTTTCCTGTCTACTTCTTTTACTTCTAACATATAAACTGTAATAAATATAGAGGAAGGTAAACATAGTATTTCTTTCCTCCTTTAATAAATATGAAACAGATGTGTAGGCCCTCAATAAAGAAGAGAAGTAAAGAAGGGAGAGTGGGAATAAAAGTAAATCCTCGGTTACGTAACATCTATCAAGAAGATGGAAAAAGCCAAGCTGGGAGTTGAAAGCAAGATTTAATGACAAGGAATGGTGATAAACAAGTTCATAGCAGCTGAGTTTTATGGTAAAACTTGTAACCAAGAGTCCCCTGGCCAAACTGGTTGTTTCTGTCTACACATCTACACACCCAGTGCCCTGAACCAACCCTTGCTTGCTGTTCCAGCAGAACCCAGGTGCTCTGATGGTAGATGGGGAGGAATTTGTACCCTTTGCAAGCTGCATCCACAGTGGGGGGTTGTCTCCTGCTCCTCCCCAAGAGCATGATGGCACCCTGCACAGTGGGGGTCAGTAGGACAGGCTTACATGCAGAGTTGGTTGGAATTCCTGTGTTCCAGGGAAGCTGGTTCGGCCAGGGACTCGACTTTAATAGCCTTCTCCATCCCTAATGACTGCTCTGACCCCAAGTGGGTAGTTTTGCTGGGATGGACTTCCTCAATCTGTTCTCCTGGAGCTTTCTACTTTGCATAAATAATTGAGCATTCATTAGAGCAGGGTCTTGAGCCTGGGTTTCCCACAGCTGAGGTGAGTGCCCTGACCACCACACTATTGATTTTCCTACACCAACTGATCGATACTTCATTGATCTCATCGACGCTAATTGGCATAGGGGGTGCCCACAGGATGTCTGGTGAGAGCAGGAGACACGTGTAACCCCTATGAAAATAATATCATGTATTACCCGGTGGCAATAGCAAACACTGTAAGACGTGTGTGTCTGGTGTAGCTTCAGGTATCCCATCTTGCATGTGATCAACCAACCTCCCACTAATGATTCCAGTGGAAATGGCAATGCCACTCAACATAACAAGCAATAATTGTATATCTTCAGTAAAAACAACATTTCTGCCTAATCATGAAAAGCACAGTTGAGCTACAGTCTGAACTGACTCAATTTATGTAACAAGATCCCGCTGTGTTTGCCCAAACTGGCATAGTTCCTCTCGAAGGGACTGAAAACTGACGGCAAATCCAGCATGAAGCCTGTTGTTATAGGAAGTGTAGGGAGCAGCACAAGTTTATTGTCAGCCTTCAAGTGTGCCTTTAGGTGGTCACCACATCCTGAGACGCTGCTGATAGAACTAGATGACATATTTCTGAAGGCCTGCCAAAAGATTCAAACAGACAGTATTGAAGACTCTTGCTCTGCTTTTCTTAGCAGTTTACTATTTCCCTTCAGAACGAATATGAAATTATGCTGCTGTGAAGAAACCCACAGTGTAATGAGGGACACTGGGAAAGATTAGCCAAGGCAGATAATGTGTTGTAAAGACTATCTCTTTGGCACCTTTGATACCAATTATACCGTGACATCTCAAAAGGAAGTCACCTGTCTTAGCTGAGGCAAGATATCCAAGGAAATCTAACAAGCGTTTTTTTCAGCTCATTGTGCAATGAACATAAGCAATGATATAATAATCATTTCCCCTGGTGTAGCAGTAAAAAAAATTAAGTAAAATTAGTTCTCAACATGAAACCATTATGAGCTGTAATTTATTTCAGAAAGTGGAAAGTGTTAGGGAGAAAAGGGGAAAAAAAAAACACCAAAGCCTTTGCTGATAATTTGTTATGTTCTGGACCCAGCAAATGACCTTATACATATGGACTTAAGTATACTCAGTGGGTACAATATATCTAAAATGACATAGAGGATTGAGCCTAATTGATATCATTAGAGCCCTGGTCCTTTTACACTTGGCCTTTGAGATGTTGGTGTTACCAAGAAAGCTGCTTTTGATTTATTTTGCTTTTCTTCTTCATCCTTTTGCTCTCTTTCTCTCTCTCATTTCCCCCCCACCTCCTTCTCTCAAGTCCTGCTCAAAGGCCAGACCCGGGGAGGTTAGGAACTCCTGATCCGATCCAAGGGCTGCAGTGCTACAGATTGCAAATTCGTTTCTGAAGTGATAACTTCTAACAAGAGGCACTTGGTACTTTTGACCAGTGTGCTTCTTGGGGGGGGGGGAGAGGGGGGAAAACCCAACACAGGAAAAAGAGTGCAATTGTATGGATAAAATACCAGCAACATTTATTCCAGGTGACTCTCTTAGGGGTTAGCATGTGCTTTATCTTTAAAGGGAATATCGTTTGGCAACATGTCTCAGAAAGCTCAAAGCTCCCAAATAAACTTATGAAGTAGCACATGCATCACGTTTCAGAGAAAATATTCTCTCCTGCTTTAATGAATCCTGGTATGACTGTCACTTGCAAATAACTTGAACTAGGTAGTTCTACAGAATGAAGGCAAACCTGATAATCTGAGTTTGATCATAAATTTTTTCTTACTTAGCTGAAAAGATCTCATTCAGGACTGGCTTTTACTACGCTCACAGGTTTCATGTTGATTTAAGAATTCTCCATCTATCATAAAAGCCCAAATATCAGGTACTCAGGACAGGCCCAGCAGTACCCAAAGAGTAAAGTGTACTCAGCATTATGTAGATTGGTGTGGCTTACAAATTTTTTAATGCTTTTTATTTTTAACTCATGAATTAAATTTAAAACAAGATCATATGCTCTCTCCATAAAAAATCTGCAGTGAATAGTACAATTAATTCAGTATTTTATTGTTTTACAGACAAACCCTGAATGTTGTCACTGACTTTGTACAACATCTTCTTTATACATAAATGCAAACTACTTTTGTGCATCCAGCATTTCCCAAGAATGTTTATATGCAAAAAATAATAACATAGTACAGGAGCATTTTTTTTTTCCCTGTACTGATCAAATACAGGTTTGGCTGAGACTCAGTTAAAATGCTTCATCACATATTCATGAAAAAGGAATGAGATTTAGCCATTTGAATGAACCTTTAGTAAACAAGAGGAAAAGAAAACACACATTGGAATTGGCAAAAAGAAACTTCTCTACTTAGAAGTCACTTTTACCTGCATTTTAACTAAGTTAGCCTGGGCCTGATCCAGTGGTCCCTTAAGCCAGTGGATCCTGAGTTAGACCATTACTTCAGGTCAAAAGAGAAAGACAGGTTCCAGACTACTCAAGGACAGCAGTTTCCTTTCTTTTCTGATTGGTCTGGAAGTCATAATCAAAGGAAGCTTGGTGTTCCGTGATCTCATTATGGTGAGTAACTGATTGTCCTCGAGAAGCAGTTGTTGCAGGGTGATGGGGATTGGCATTCAAGTGACCTTGCATACTTGAGCCAGCATCCCCAGTTGCGGATGACAATCAGAGCCATAAGTGCCTGTAATGCAATTGTTCCACCAAGTCCGGCAGGTATTAATGCAAGTTCTGGAGCTGGCCGGACTCTGTAGTGGTCTGAGCATGGTTTTGGTAGAGTGGAGACTTATTAGAAAAGCAGAAAAAAAAAAAAAAAGAGACTGAAAGAAAATATTATAATTGAAAACATGCAATCAAAAATAAACCCCTGCCCTACATCCTTTATTCATCTGCTAATTGAAAGTGGGAGACTTGTGAACCCAAAGTGCTTTTGAGCCCATCCATTGCCTCTCCTTGCTGCCCTCGGAGAGGCAGAGTGCCATGGCACACACTGTGCACAGAGAGCAAAAGGGCAGAACAATTAAAAGGAAAATGCAAAGTACAGTTCTTGAAATGTCATGCACGTTAACAGCACAAAATGCCAGTTGGGCTCCTCGTCATGTTTCCTGCATCCTTCTCTTCTTTTCTCCTTTATTTTTTTTTTTTTTGTCTTTTCTTAATTTTTGCACCCATGCATGATGGAAGGCGACTGCGGAAGCAGGGCACACACAGTTGTAAGCACAACACCACCACCTCCACTCTGTTGATTCATTTTCCCCACCAGCATCTCACTTCCTAAATGTCCAGCTCCCTCCAACACCCCCACCTCCCCCAAAGCCTGACTGTAAAACCCCCCCTGCACCATTAACACCCATTACCAGCCAGTGTGTTTTTACGGTCAGGGAGCACTGTTGCTTAGGCCTCCCTCTGGGCTCAGACCACATAACTATAAATTTACTCTGGAGCCTCTCCTTCCTTGTTGGCTTGCTGCATCCTCAGGCCTTCCTCTCTCCTGCACTTTTTCCCTGCTTTTCTCTCGTTGGCATATGCACCTTGACCCAGACAGCCTTGCACATATGCAAGGTACAGAAAGTTCACCAGCTGTGATCAACAGCAAATAAATCTTGATGCCAGTATTAAGTTACAGCAATTTTATCCTCTCTCTCTTCCCTTCCCCACCCCTTCATCGATGGGAAAAGAATATGAACTTGACATTTGCTCACTGAAAGCAGATGGATGAGGTAGGTCAGCATTAGGTGTAACCCTAGCACTGTTTCTTTGGGTTTCCTGAAGGATGGAGCTAAAAGAATTCTCCTGGTGGGTCAAAGGCCACATTAGTCATTTGCTTAAAGAAGAACTGTGCAGAATTAATCAAAATGAAACACAGGTTTTCATGTCTCTCTCTTATTCAGAATCTCTCGGTCCTTTTTTCCATTCCTCTTAGAGGAAGCAATATATTTTATCCTTTTACACCTTGTCCTGCAGAGGTTTTGTTCGGAGTGGTGTCACAGGCCTTCCCCTTCTGTGTAGAAAACCATTTTAATCAGGATAAAGCCTCCATGTGATACTTGTAAAGGTCATCTGAAGCTGGTGTGTTAGTACCAGTGCAACCACAAAAAAAAAGACTCAACCCTTCATGAAGAAGTTTTGAGTTGAAAAGAATGATTCTATTCACTGCATTTTTCCAACTTAAAAGGAAAGTTAAAAGAGCAGCTCTAACACTCAGAAGCAAAAAACTTTACATATTTTGTTTCACTATAACCTGAGGAGAGCAAACTATTCAGGGAGAAAGTCTTTCATTCTCGTTTCAAGAGCTATACCCCGAAACTGATTAAGAGCCTGACCTTACCATAAAACAGGTCACAGTAATATTTTTAGGGGTTTCTTTTTTTTTTCCCCCTTTTTTTTTTTTTTTTTGAGGTTGTTATCTTGGTCAGGGAGGTACCAGGGTATTTATGGTTTACAGTTTAAATCATCTCACAAAGGAAAAAGTTTCTTTGGACTGAAAGCTTTCGGCAGCAAACTTTCACCTGCTATGTGAACTGTTCCCACTATTTGGCACACTTGCCTACGAAAGCTTAAAATAGTACATCAGGATTTTGGTTTCTCTGGTTATTTTTTCCCCTCTTCTTTTCTTCTCTTCTCCTGTTTTTCTAGTGCTGGAACCTCCTATTTGGGATTCCTGAAAACATGTTATTAGTTTATTTGGGATTTGTGAGATTGGCATTTAGAATAGGACAAAATGTCATTAGTCTTCAAGAACTTTCATGTTCCTTAGATGCTTCCCAGCCATGCCCAGCAGTCTAAAATACTCTTCTTTCCCCAACACCATGGCAAAGTCACCACAGGCATTCTAGAAACCGGGTTCTCCTTGTTAACTCAGCTGTAAACCAGTTGAATTTCCACTGTCCTGCAAAATAATCCAGTTTATTCAGATGCATTTGTAAAGCAAACAGCAAAACCACCCACTGTCAGTTGCTCACACGTTGGCATATGCACGCACAGACACCTTCAGCAGCCCATATAGCACTGACAGTATGCACAGCTGTTATATTTTACGCTATTTGATGCTCAATAATTAGCGCCTGTTAAGGAAAAAAGGAGAGATGCCACACTACCTTGCAACAAATAGCAGGAATCAGTATGTCCAATTTATCAAGACCTACTGCTGAAAGGAAGATTCCTGTTATAATTTCACATGATGTTGCTGTCACTATTACACTTGTCAGCACTATGATATCAACAAAAGACTTCTAGTATATCTAGCAGGCAATGACTCTTCTCCAGATTCACTGAATTGAGACAAGAAAACCACGCAGATGCTTGGTATTGTCTTAATTTAATCTGGTTTTTTTGCTGTAGTTGTCAGCTTTATTGATATTTTTTGGTAAGAGAAATGGATTGAGGATTGAACTGTAGTTGCTTTCTCAGCTGCAAATATTTCGTAAAAATAAAACCATTTAAAATTAAGGGACATGATGTATTCGGTCGTTTCCTTAGTGATGTCCAAGGAGCAACAAGCCTGGCTGCAGACTGGTTCTGCAGGTGGTGTAAACTGGCTTGTAACTCTCTTGTGATTAAGAGTTTTCCATTAACAAAACGAGGTGTTGCATGGAAGCTGTGCACATTTAACTTGCCAGTCTTCAAGACAACCCATAAAGCCAGATTGGTCTGGATTGGAAGGAACCTTAAAGATTATCTATTTCCATCTCCCCTGCAATGGGCAGAGACACCTTCCACTAGACCAGGTTGCTCCATGCCCCGTCCAACCTGGCCTTGAGCACTTCCAGGGATGGGGAACACAGTTATGTGTTAGAGGCATCTTCAGTCTTTCCGGATGTGTTTTAATTGCCTGCAGCTCAGCAGGGAGAGCATGGCAGGCAAAGCATGCTGGAGGGTAGCCATGGCTACTGGGGGTCCTCAGCTGGGTTCTCAGAATTCAAAGAGACAGATGTCCCCAGCACCAGTTGATGGTTCCTGAGCCTCAGAGATCTGCATGAGGCAAGGTGATGTACATTAGGCAGCCTTTCAGCAGCAGATCCACATGTAGCTTTTAGAGCAGAGGAAAGGATCCAATCTGTGATACATCCAGAGACCAATGTGTAAATAAATATATGCACACTGGATTATGAAAAACAGAAATGAGATCCTGACCATGTGTCTGAGAACATAATCTGCAGACAGGCCAGATTTTATGTCTGTGCATTCCTTGAAGACAAATGAGACTCTTGTATGCGTGAATTTTTCTGGATGAGTTTGATGGAATATAGACATGTCTTAATTTGCATACACTGCATTTAAACCTCATGGATTCAGTATCAATTAGATGTGTTGAAGTCTCTCTGGCAGCAAAATCTCTCTGATTATCTGCAGTAGTGTTTTCCTGGGCTTCTCTTGCTGCTTTAATCCCCTTGCTGTTTTATTCCTCACCCTGGCCCATTGTATTGTGCTTACATGTGCAGAGATGCTTTAGGTTACCACAGCAGGAATGATTTTTCAGTGTAAATCTAAAGGTTTAGTGCTCTGGTTCTGCAATTTTTGCTTGCATTGGAGCAGTACTGTTCAGCTTGATATTTGCAAATTGCTTTAAGTCTCATTGCCAATGGTAAACTTTCAAAAATTATGAGGTTGGCTTTGAAATCATGAGTCTTTTTTTAAAGCAATTAGTTTCATAAGTTCTGGCACAAAAGAAACACTTAGTTCCTTATGATTTGTTTTTCATAATTTACTGCCAATTTCAACAGATTTTTCTATAGCTGCAGTTTCTTTGGTGGATGCTCCTGTGCCTCATACTCTGTCTCCCCGTGCTTGTGCTTTTCCCTTAGGCCACTGATGGAACAGGCACAGTCACTTCTATGCAGCCACCTGTTTTCACAAGGCTTGTTTGAGCATCATTATTTTGTCAAGTATGTCCTTCCCTTTCCCCAGCATAAACACCTTCTGATCACATACATTTTCTCTTCAGATAGTAGGCTATAAAAATTAACAGATGTTATAGTCATGGGGTTTTTTGCCCTGTGGATTGTGAGTCTTACATTTAAACTTGATTGATGTTTTCAGATCTGATATTTTCATTTGCCCCTGTAGCTGTGAGGACTAGAAAAGAAGGTTTTGGTCTTTCAAAATTAACCTGAAAATCCTATGATTCTCTGCCTTGCGGATGTGAAGAAGACTTCAGTACTTTCAAGAAAATCATTAATAGACTGAGAACATTTGTAAGCCTGACGTTCTGAGCTTCATGTAGGCACATGATTCACCATCCAAAATCGATGTGATTCCCTGGTACCGCCAGTTAAATCAAGGAAGTTTTGTTGTCAGGAGACAGGCCCTCTTTCCATGTGTGTAATCTCTCTCTCTCTATATATGCAGACCACTGCAGGTTACCCATATGCTGTTGAGCAGTACTATTTCTTCCCCTAATCATTTTATCCTACTGTTTATGGGGCAGAACAGGATGCTGGTCACTCCGCAGATTTCTGTACTGCCTTTTTAGCAGGGCCTTCGATATCTGGTGGTTAACTAAGGTTTTATATTTGTGGGCTATGTTTCATGTACATTTTGTGGTGGCAGCCGCTAGTGCTTTCCTCAAGCAAATGTTGCAGCTGGCAGTTTTTAAGCTTGGAGTGGAGTAAGAGATGTAGTCACCCCCTTGGCTAGCACACAGTGTTCCCTTGACGCTGCGGAGCGCAAGGCAGCGTGAATGGAGAGCAGCACACATCCTCGCGCAGAAGTGGTGCTTCCTCTAGTCTCGCACTGCACAGGTCATGGTTTGGTGATCTGAGGGAGCAGTTTGTCCCTCTCACTGGAAATATACCCTGCATTTCATATTTGAAATGCCCATATCATACCTAAGTTGACCCTGGATGTATGCATCGCTGAATCAATAATTGTATGAGTTATTCCGGCAAACCTTGCGTCCTGTTTTCCTAACGACCTTCCATCCTGGCCTGTGGGCTCTCTGCTTACATACTACAGCATTAAGAGACTTTGGAGATCTGTTGTGTTTTCTGTCTTCTTACAGATTTTGTGTCCACAGCATATTCCTTAATATCTTCTTCACACAGTCTGAAATCTCAATGCAAATTCATGCAGCAGAGCAGGTACACCTTTTGCTTTCCTTTCAGGATGAAATTGGCTTTGAACCTGCTAAAGGTGCTATCATTTAGGTGGCCTGTAAATCCCCTCACCCAAAGGAAAGGAAAAGCCTTGGAGTTTCCACTAAGTTCTTCCTCCGCTCAGCTCAGAAATCAGCCTGCCCACTAAATTAAGGATCAGGTTGTTCTGTCTTAATTCATCATATATGTTTTTCCATCTCCACATTACAACTGAAGACATATATATAAAATAACAAAATACATCTGATAATTATAATTGAGTCAAGAGATGTTAGCAGTCAATGGCTAAGAGTTATATATCTAAGCAACCATCAGCCACTCCAGTGATTTCAGCATTTAAAAAAATAATCAATGAATTCTAAACATCTAAGTACTGTTGCTGAGCATATGACTGTGCGATGACCAATTTGCAAAGCCACATTAAGAGAAATATATGAGCAGTGATCTCCTTAGGGAATGGCCATACAATAGAATGTGGGTATTTGTAAAAAAGCTAATCCTCCCACAGAGTTATGTCAATTAAGTACAGTTCAGGGTAATAAAGAAAATATAGTGTTATCTGGGCCGTATATTACTGTCCCCTGATTTAAAAAATTGCAGCAAGGTCAGTGGTTTTGGTACTTGCTACTTACTGCTAAAGTGCTGCCTGAGTTTTGCTGTCTGTGTCTAAGTGTGTGTCTCTTTTTCTTTTTCAGTGGCCTGTAGTGGCCCTGGAATGGGGGGAAAAAAAGTGAAAAGAATCAATAATGCCACTTCTTTAAATACCAGGGTGGATTTAGTGTGTGTGACTAGTGGCAGATTGACAGCCTGAAGAGCTAATGGCCCACTGTTACCCACCACGTGCAGCCAAGAGCTGTGCAAGCCCCTCCAGGATTGCTTTGCAGTGTTGCCACAGCTTTGACCTGGCTGGAGACACTCTTCCCTCCTTCTAACTGAATCTTTTGCTTCCTTTCTGAGGCTACCAGCAAATTAGTTCCAGTTGCAATGGTGTAGTATTTTATTGGGGAAGAGAGGCATGGTTTGGTTTTCATTTTAAGGTGGACGATTTCCAATAGGAAATGGATATTTTAATTTGGTTTTCTGTGTTTTAGTAATAAGTGGCTTACTTTTAATAGCACAGCAGAAAAAAACCCACACAAATAAGAGGGACTAGTTTCTCATGGTTCAAACTATACATCCGTTTTCTGGGAACAAGCAAAGGTTGAATGTTTTTTTACTGCACAGGTTATTCACAGTCCTCTGATAGACTAGGCATATTAGTGCCAGTTAAAGTTTAATTTTCTCTTCTAATGGACCTCTGAAGGGAAAGCTACAGATAAAAGTGAATCTGTCATGTAATAGCGCAGTTCTTCGTATCTCCCTCTACAGACTCAGGATCTTCCTCGCTCCTCTGGGTGTCCCAGTCCCCCTTCACCTCGGGCTGCCAGGGAAGTCATAGACTCACAGAATCATTTAGTTTGGATGAACATCAGCAGTTCTGATATTGCTGTTTGAGAGGTGGCAAAAGGCATGAGTTCTTTATTTAGGGTGGATTTTACCATGACATTGAGATGTTCAGAAATTGAACAAGGGCTTTTCATTCTAAACATCTGGAAGTCTGTAAAACACAAGCCAGTCCCCAACAACAAGCTCAAAATCTCGGTTCTGCCAATGCATACCTACCTCCTTACCTCTAATCTTAAGTATTGAGTAGTACCCAGAGGTTGGAAAGACCTGGATTTTGAACCTGATTGTGATGATACAATAGATATTTTACCTACACAGAGCCCCATGTCAGGAAAAGCAAAGAGGTTAATTCTGAGCACATGCTTAAAACCTATTGAAGTCAAACAGATATTTAAATACAGATGTCAGAAATATGTTTATGGGTGTTGTTGAATAAGGGCCTTAAATGCATTAACAGTTTGCCACTTGAAGTTGCAAGCCAATAATATGTTGCACTTTGGCTCTGTTAAAAATAACAATGAAATAGTTGTTCTGTAATTTTCCTGCCATAATTGAATGATCCTGTGTTGTGACTCTGCCAAAATTCATGAACCAGGTAACACCACATATGTCTTGGAAGTTTTCCCCTGGTCTCCTGGTGTCCTTAAATCACTGGGTCTAAAAGCATTTAGGATGACAAAGGGTATACATTGGAATTTCTGAGAGATGAGATATTTTTGAAAAGTTAAGCTTTTGGGAGCTACAACTAGACCAAAAATCCCAGAGCATTTTTGGAGACAGTATTAATATAATTATTTGTATGTTGATGACATACAATACTGTTTTAAAAAAAGTTTGGAAAAGCCGCCCTTTTGATTTTTACTGGGGTTTACCTCCTTTTCACTCAGGAGTAGATGGTAAAATGCTCACGGCAAGGTTCGTTAGACTCTATTTGTATGATACATAAAAAATATCTTAATAAATATGTAGTTTTAGAAAGACAACATTAAAAATAACTTTCTGGAGCAACCTAGATGTTTGTCACAGGAGTCACACTTACAGGGTGAAGTCCATGATTTACAGCATAGACAGGTAACAGTGACTTCCCTTCCAGTAGCTGGTGTAGGGCGGATCCACTCATGGGAAAGAGTAGCAGCCAGCTACTTCTTTGATAGGTCGATAGCGAGAAGTAAAAAACAGAAAGGAGTTTGTCAAAGTTACAGCAGGGCACAGCATTACAAAGTCACTATATTGACTTGCTGAGATTATTGCAAAGGAACTTCCAACAACCCCTGGCTTGGTGTCAACAGTAAAGGGCCACGTACTGTCAAAGAGAGAACACTGTGTAAGCATTTCCTTAAGCAGAAATGTTGTTCACACTTAGTGAACTAGTATAAGGGAATAAAACAAAACCAAACAAAATAAAATTTAAAAAAAAAAAGGCAACAAAAGGGGAAGTGGAAAATATTGAGAACAAAGGGGGGAAAGGTGGTCTCTGTCAGTTTTGTCCTACAGGACGGAGTACCAGGACAAATCAGCAGGTCTTCAGGTGGATTTTCTAGTTACAGTAGATGAAGCGTTTCGTTGGCCACTTTGACGGATTGTTAACGTTGGTTGGTCTGAGTGTGATTAATTTGGCTGCTCTGTCAGTGACAGGGAGGAAAAGGTTCTGCTAAACCCGAGCAGAGGTGACTCTGCTAGAATTGGTTAGAGGCACAGAGCAACAGCGGGTGCGGGGCTGGGAACAGGGAAAGCACGAGGCAGAGTCCTGTCAGCTTCCCAGCTGTGGTCTTCTGGATCAAAGGAAAGATGCTGCTGATTTGAAATGAAAAGTTGGGGGTTTCCCTAATGTGATCTGGCATAGGGAGCGATTGATATGGGCTTGTCCTTCCCCTGCTCCGGGCAAGGGAAAAAATGGATCCGGATGTGAGCAAATAGTACAAAGGGAAGGCAGAGCTGCTAAGCTACATATTTTTATGCAATTTTCAAATGTGTGAGCTGTCAGGTTTAAAAAATAATAATAACACAGGGTCATTCCTTGGCCTGCTAACAGATGTGTCCAACACTTGGATCCTAGTGCAAGGATTTGCCTTAACCAAAATGAATACGTCTAATACATTGACAGTAAATCTCTCAGCACCGTTAAAATATAACTCAACTAATGAATGAGAAAGAGAAGACATCTGAGAAACTGCAAGTGTCTGCTTAAAATATATAGAGTTAATATCAGCGACTGGCGAGTGAAGGCAAAGCAATCTGAGCATTCCTGCTCACTATTCTGCTTTGCGGAATCCGGATCCAAAGGCAGATTCACATCTTGTGTTAACAGCACACAGCAGTAAAGCTCCATTGATTTTGGTCTGGTTATTACTGATTTTCAGCTGTTTGAGGGAGAAAAACAGATATCTGTGCTCTGTGTGGCTGTGTGGCAAAGGCAGCAAAGGGAGATCTCCCTGTTTCCAGTCACTCCAGAGCCAGAGACAACATAACCTGTGATACTTTGCCACTGAACAGTTGCTACTTACACCAGCTTGCAAGCTTAAAAGGGAGGTCACCTAATGTTTCCAGACCAAAGCAAAGCAGGGAGATGCACAATTAGCTGTGAGGTGCTGGGAATAGCTGTGCAGAGAATAAAGCTCTAGGCTCGCAGCAGAAAGGTTATTCTCATAGTACAAAGGGTGCACACCTCAAAGCACAAAACCAAAAATATATTGTAGTGGTATTGACTACCAAATTTGTGCAGAAATGTAGTGGCAGGATTTATTTCCAGTCTTTACCAGCTGGCTCAGTTGTTTGAGAAATGAAATAATGCTTCTGTATATTATTCTCAGTATATAGCTCTATAATACAAACATCTGTAACTTGCTAGAATTTTTTTATTCTGAAGATAAGAGTGGAACAATAACATGGTGCTTAAACTTAAGAAAATGATCTGTAAATCACAAGGTTCTAAGCTGTGGAAGTTGTTTTGCCTGCTCTTCCATGATCTTCCATTTCCTTTTGGAACTGGTCAGTGTCCTCCTACATCCTATAGTAAGAGCTGGAACTTGGACACAGAGCACAGGCTTTGGAAATACAGGTTTTTTGGGGACTTCAGAGGGATCCATCATGTTTACACTTTCCCATCCTTAGGAACAACCAGATGTGTTTAATTCCCATTCCTTGCCGGGTTTAGCTCCAGTGACTGAAGAGATAACTTCCAACAGAGTAACCTTGAAGATAAGAGGGAGCAGACAGCTGGGACGGTAACCTTTTGCAGCCCCATGATTAATCCAATATGGTTCTGAATCAGAGCTCTTGGTCATCAGAGCTTGGATGTTCAGCATCTTTGTGTCATCCAGAATTACTGCTGCCCATTCACCCGTGGTATAAAAACTGCAGCCTCAATAGAGGAGCTGATGGACAGTAAGCTACTGCAGCTAAACCCACAGAGAATACAAAAATGTCTAGTTTTCATTGTTGGCTAAAAAGCCATAATGGTTATTGAAGCAGGGAGCTTCAGAATTTGCAGAACAGAATGAGATCATTATAGTCCTAATTGAGCAAAGCAAATAAAAACATGCTCAGCTCTAAGCACTTGAATAATCCCAGTCCTTCTGACCAGAATTTAACGAAGAATGTAAGGCTATGCTTAATGTTCAACATGTGAGAAGTTGACTTCTCTGGGTCTTGAGCCTATGCTTAATTTTTTTACTGAGTTAGGGCCATATGAATGGAAATGACATTTGTAGTTAGCATCTAGGCTAAATCAAGCCACATGCCTCAGGGTACAAAATAGTTATCAGATGGAGACAGTAGAATAGTGTTCTCACTATAAAATACTCACCAGAGAATCACTTTTCTCAGGTAAGTTCCTAGCAGTTAATTTGGAAATCAAGCTATTAGGCTAATATATTTAAGGACTTATTTGTTAATATGAGGTTTCAAAGCAACTTGCATAGCTTCAGTGGCTGAATAATATACCAAATAATGGGCAATAAATAATTTCTTCAATTAACTTTTCTGACTTTTACTGCTCCCAGATTCTCTGGTGAACAGATCAAAACTTTTGCCAGCCTAATGATTACTTGAAATGATTTGTGAATTTTTGAAACAAATAGTTCTCGATCCAAAAGTCTGTTGGCCGATGTCAGCAAACATTCCATTGTGTGGGTTATCGGTATAGCCAAGTCAGTCAATGAGAACAGGAGTAGCTCTGCCTATGGTCACATATGACTTAAATTCATTTTCTAATGAGCAATTTCCTGAGTTGCCCTAAATTTATAACGTGTGAAGGAATGAGAGATTTTATTCCCTTTGATGGCACCAAAAAAAAAAAAAAAAAGAAAGAAAGAAAGAAAGAAAAAGAAAAAGATAGAATGTGTTTTAGTTGATTTGGCTCAAATTATTATTTATGGCATGTCCTAAATTCTGATAAGCATTTTTGTTGCTCCCTACGACCTTTCACTGTGTCCTGGTGGTTATATAGATCCTAATTCTAGTTAAAATAAAACTAGGTTTCATCTTACTAGGTAGGGATGTGTTTACCTGGCTAAGCCAATATAGTACTATTTGCTTCGTGATCAATATCAGCTAATAAAATACCACTATTCTTGTGAAGCACACTCAGAGAAGGCAAAAGGATCTTGGCAAGACTGACATGTTATCTCTTCTATGTTGAATTAACAGGCAAAAATGAAATAGAATAAAATAAGTAAAGTAGAACAAAACAAAATGTAACAAAAATAAAATAGGCCCTTAAAGAAACAAGCTTACTACTGGTCCCTAAATTCTGGTTTCAGTGAAAATTGCTGTAACTTCCAAATATCTTTTTTAGGTCTGAGGAGAATGTAGATGTGGATGGAATCAAGAAATATTTACTACATTAACATTATACCAATAAGACTTGATAAAAAATATTTTAGATTGTATTTATAAGTGATATATGGAAGCGTATTTTTATTTGTCCCCCTCTTTTACCTTTCCGTATGTGATCAAAGGCAGATGTAGCTTGCATTTATTCCGTCACAATGCCAAAATTAACAATCCAACATTTCCTGTGATTTGTTCTCCATTCCATGCGTTACTGTGCTTTGAGCTGGTGTGCCTGTCTGTGCAGCCATGTGGTAACATGACTTGAGGAACTGATTTGCCTCAAAAAGCCAGGAAAGAGAAGAGCTTGGGTTTCATTTCTCTTTTGATGGTTCAGTTTCCCAATCCCATGCACCTTACAGTTATAAGCAGCCAAGGCACAAAGAAGAGACAGTGGACTACAGCTGTATAAGCTCATACCATGAAACCACAGCCATAGAAGAAAAGCCTATAAAGAGATAATAATATTTTAAACTAAGTTAAAGCAGTTTCACTATTTAGCTTGCTAACTTATCAGCTGGTGTAAATTAATGCTGCAAACCCACATGTACTCATGTATTGTGCCACTGAGGTTCTGACTCAAAATCTGATATGTGCTATAGATCTTCCATGGTTGGATGTGAGTGCTGCCTCTGATTAGGATCATGGGAGTTTCCCTTCCTAATGAGAGAAATACCCTACACCCAGCCATGAAGAACCATTCAAATAGCTTTGGGAGCTACAGCATTACCTGCAGAGAAGCTATCACTGGTTGTGGTGAACCTTGATTTCCTCAGCCTTGGTTATGCTTTTTTTTAGTATTTTGAAGACAAAAACCCCAAAGAAATAGAATATTAAGGTTAGTTGTAAGTCTGTAAATACAGAGATTCCAACCTTTTATGGAACCCAGTGCAACTTCTCATTTCCTCATATATTGTATGACTGCAGCTCTAAATCTTACCTAATATAAATTAGAATCACTCTTCTCCAGAAACAAAGAAATTGCATCTAATTATCAGTTTACACCCAGAGTTTATTGCTGGAGTGACTAGAATAGCAGAACTGTAGCAACAGATTATTCTACCCCTCAGTTACCTTTGTGGGGCCACCTATTTTGTCTCTCGGGGATGAAGACTCAACTGATTAAATGGCACTGGCTTTGGAAAAAAATTGTCAATGGCCTATTCTCTTGATATTTTTGGTGTTGTTGCTTCCTCCCTTAGAGGAAGCAAGACAGACAGGTAGATGACAGAAACATAATTCCAGTTATATCCCACTCTGTTTTGAAATATCTAAAACTGGACTGATGCTGTAGGATAACTCCACATTAACGTGTATCTAGGAACTGATTCTTGACCATAATCCACCTTTAACCCATTTCAGAGATAGATGTGATTAGTTTGCTAATAAAGACATTGTTCTGTTGATGCCAATTTACAAGTTTGGGAAACAGTGCTGATTAAAGCAGCTGAGAGTCTTGTGCAGAGTTTTTGGCATTGCAGTTAAGAAAATAATACAAATATTTCTTCAAAATAAGTTGTCTCTGAAACACAAAGCAATGGTTTTTTTCCATATCAACAGACTTCCCTGTTTGTACTTTGCTGTGCCCATAAAGTAAAGACCATTTTTTTTTGTGTTTTATTGCCCGAACTGTTTGGACAGTGGCTTTAAACTCTTGCTTTGGTTTGATAACATTTCATTAACATATCAGGATCGAATGGTTGTCTGTGTTTGTGGAAATGTATCCGGCTTATCCCAGAGGTTTTGTGAATTTGGCCACTCCCCTTTAGTCATTATAGAAAGAGACCTGCCAAGATGAGAAATTACACCAGGAGGGTTGAATATTAGGATTAATTGTCTTGAACCAGTGCAGTGGAGCAGGTAGGCAAGTCAAATCGAGGTGGGGATAATGAGGGCCAATAGGCAGCCTTTATTGTCTTCTTTCATAAAGAAAAGTATTTAAAAGAAACTATTTCCCATCTTTCAGCACAACTAAAATTGGAATTTAAAGCTTCTGCATTTTCAGCAATGGGAAAATTACAGTGTTCAATAAAGGGAGGATTTCTTTTTAAACAGGAGAAACCAGGTTGAACAAAGATCATCTGTGGGCCATTAGCTCTTTCTTCGATGGTAGCTTAGCACCAGCTTTTCCCTGAAGCTGATAGGATTGGTCTAACCTTTTAGACCTTTGATATTGATCTTTAGCCTTTTCAATTGGACATTTTTACTGTGCTTAAACTGTATCTCCTGGTTGCTTCAAACACTTAATTGTGCTGAAAAGTAGTAATTCATTTAGAGGTAGAGGCAAAGTGGGTTAAAGAGGGGAAGGTAATATTAACTGTAACATAACAATGACTATCAGTTAATAAAGAGAAATGCTTTGGATCCTTCCAAAGACTGAAGATTTTTGTTTAAAAGTGTGAATTGGAATCATGAAGGTGTAAAGCTCATCTACTTATTATCCTTACTGCCTTCTTTCATTGCCGAAGACTCACCAGACAGTGCTGCAGAGTTTCAGTATCTCTGAAATGGGAAAGGTCCCAAACCTTTCCCTTTCTATAGCAGCTCCAGTGTGCCCCCATTTCAAAAGATTCCCATTGCTATCTAAAACTTAGAGAGACCTTCAAACAGTCCTTTGTTTTGGCTTTAATCCTTTAACCAGCTGTTTGTTCAGTTGTCTCTCCAACACGGTTCCAGCAGACTGCTTTGTGTTTCCTTGTCGAGTTTATGTTTCATCACAGAAATATCACAGGCCTTTGAAAATAGAAGACATCCATTCTTGTGAAATACTGGTTCAAGGTAGTGAACAATCAGCTCAGATTAACTTTTCAGGAAATTTCCACCTTTTCAGAGCCAAACTCTTGTGAGAGGTATTTCCAAGATTAGTGAAATCAAAATATTAAAATGAAATTCCATGGCCTTGGCACACTGTCTCTTCCCTCTTCAAGGAAATGAATTGTGACAATAATAGGGTTTTAGCCTGAGGAGCAATGTAGAATCCAGATTTGGCCCACAGTCTGGATAAATATTCTTCCACTCTCCAGTCATTAATAAGAATGACGATATCCATTTTGCAGGCAAAAATTTAATCAGTAAATTCTGAGAAAGTTCTTCTCCAATACCTTGGAGAGATTCCAGGATGTTTTGGAAGGTGTTTTAGCTCCTATTTTCCATGTGCACACACATACTTAAAAAAGAACTCTGATGAACTTTAGCAAACTCTGTATTTCCTGACCCTATCAACCAAAATACTTAGTGAATGCATTTGGCTTAGTATTATGGGTAACTTCCATGATCTAAATCTGCTATCCATGATGACAGAAAGCATTATTTTTTCCTCCTTTTTTTTTTCAAGATTTATAGATTGTATCCACAAAGCACCTTTGTATCACTGTACTCGAATTCTACCATCCAAAATGAAATTTTTATATACTATCTATCAATGTGAGCTGAGTGCAATGAATAGAAAAGGCAGCTCTCTATCTTATCAATAATGAAAGAGTACTTCACTTCCCAGAAGAAATAAAGTGGGAGACTACATACCTATTTCTCCTGGAAACCACTCCAGGATTTCACAAAGGATGTATATCAACATATTCACCTTGGATCAACCAAATACCCTTCAGCTCTGTGGCTGCTAATTTTCCTGATCAAGCTCCATTTAATGTACCTGCTTTTTTGATGTCCCAGCTCTTACCACATTCAGAACAGCTTTGTATCCACTTGAGTGAAGGAAGAGTTGAAGCCACTTTGAAATTCAGGCCTATTGTTAATATTGTGGTTTACTTTACAATAACAATGAAGTACTACATTCTGAAGTCAGAAATTTTCTTACCTGTAAATTCTAGTTCTTTTCCTAAATTTGAAAACGCTTCTCATTTCTGTCTTGTGCCCATTTAAATATAAGTACACTTCCCATGCTTCTGTGTGGACTGTAAAAACTCTGCATGAGACAATAGTTGTCTTTACAGAAGGTAAATTAGAACTGGCCTTGGAAAAAAAATAATCTGTAAACATGCAACTGTTCCCAATAGCAAGCATAATTAATAGCAACTGTAATGTAGTGCAATGGCGTAAGTCAGAAATAATGCTACCACCATTAAATACACACATGTTAACAAGATCACAAGGAATGAAAAAACATTCACATTTCAGACATCCATTAGTCTCTCAGCTTTGCCGTCTACAAAGGGCCTGTACCAATGATCTTATGTTAATAAAGTGTGTACTGTTTGGAAGGCAACACAGGGGAATGCAAAACAGAGCACGAATTGCTGCAAAAATGGGAGCAGGTTTTTGCACTACATAAATTCACTGCAAAGACCCTCAATACATTAGGATATAATTTTGTCTAAAGCTTCAGAAATACATTAGGATATAATTTTGTGTAAAGCTTCAGGGTTAGTGCATACTGTAAGTGAGGCAGCTTTATATCAGAGAAAGGCTGGCTTTGTTTTTCCAGGTATTACTGGAGAAAAATTAAAAAATAAGAGACTAGTTTACATATATTCCATAGAGTGTTGGATAATGCTGTTTATCCGTGTTTTCCGAGGCAACTGAGCATAGCATGTACACAACCCAATGTACATAACAAAACTCCTCAACATCAATGGCAGAGCACCTGGGTGCTGGTTCTTCCCTCTGGTGTCTAATAGATAAGACTACAGAATATTTCCTACATTAGAAAGGGTCCTTTTATCATACTCAGTGAGGTGTGGGTTATTTACCCTGCAGAATGTCCTTCCTGCAGCCTCCCAAAGGACACTGACCGCAGGGTAGTGCCACAGACGTAGCTCAGTGTCAACCCTGTGATTTAGGTTTTCCTTTCAAAGAGGCAAGGGTGAAAAAAAAGGGGTAAAAATGGGAGGTTAAAAACATGACCCATTTTTGAGAACTAGGAAGAGCAAACTCTCTTTTGCCTGATCAAGCTGCAGAAACTTTGAGCAGATGTTTAGTATTCTAGGAAATACCATTTTTAGCAAACTATATTTGTATGAAATCTGTGATTATGGGTAATTGTCTTATTTTAAATTCTGTGAAAAAAAAGGTATTTCATCATAATTTCATCTAAACCATGGAGAGTGGTGACTACAACTTGGTTGAAATATTTTCAAAATCATCCATAGATGTGAAGGGTTTAAAACTGCCTGTGAAATGTCCTTTTCTTTCTTTTTAACTTACCTCATAAAGTAGTACATCACGAGTGGCATTTGATGGGGATCATTGACTGTAGGAGAGACAGGCAGTTCCTCTGCATACGGATTCAGTATTTAAACATGGATTTAAGAAAGTTGGATTATTTTATTTCAAGTTCACACAACTTCTTTTCTCCTTAACACTTACATGCTGTGACAGAAACACCGCCTGCCTTTGAGTGGGTACGGTCCCCTGCGGTTTATCTTTATTCAACAGTTTATAGAAAGTAACTTTTTAGCTTTAGGAGACCTTCAAAGTTTCTTCTCTAGGTGTTGGGGTCTCTGAAGCATCTAAGTCTGCAGAAGGAGATATTTCAGCCATCTAAAATATGCCCTGGGTTTATGCGTAACTTAAAAAAAAGAAGGAAAACCATAAAAGATTAGTCATAAAATGGTCTAATTGGCCAGAAGTCTTTGTGGTGGCAGGGTGTTTTATTAACTGGAAGAGACATCACAGAGAGTACACTGAGATAAATCTGACCTGACTTCTGCTAATGTTTTCTAAGAATGGAATAGCAGGCTGTGAGGGAATAATTTCGCTGGATTTTTCTTCACAGAAAGTGAAGGTTGATTTTTTTCTTTTTTTTGCTTCTCCCCTCCCCTCCCTCCCTGAAATCTTTTGTGAATTAATTTTCTATTTCCTGTGATCAGGGTTTTTCTCATACCTCATTCATTCCAAACATTGCATTGAAAAATGTCAAAGATTAGGACAAAGGACGAAAGAACTATGCACCTCCCATCTGGGCAGCATAAGTAATGACAGGGTCAAGACTGAAGTCCATGAATCCCTCCATTACCTCACTCTCCCACTTTCTATTTCATTTTTAAGGATGCCCTGAAATGTGAAGACTTCTTTTAATGCCTTATGAGAGTTACTGTGAGAAAGGTGATCAAAAGGACTCTGCTGGCTTGGGTGCCCTTTATCTCCGAGGAAGGTGATGCACAGCATCTGGAGATGATGGAACGCATGATTAACATTACCACAGAGAATGATTAATATCTTCTTAAAGCACCTACTTCCAGATTATCCATCATTTCATTAGAGTGAAAAAAAAGTTCTTTTTGAAAGGGGGCTGTGCCCCTGAACCATGAATAACTAACCCACCTCTTGACATGTTTACTAATTGAGTAGCAGAGTATGCTTAATATTATGTTGAACAAATAGTGGTGCCCCTCTTTATGCAGAAACAAAAAGGTAGGAAAAGAACAAAGTGAATTTGAGACAGCGGTTTAATAGAGCGGTTAAATGATTTTCATTTCATTGAGAGTGTCTTTAAATACATTAACCAGCTTTATTTTACCTTCCTTTCTTATCGCTTAAAGCACTCTGTGTTTGTCAGGCTAGACTTTTTTGGTAAGGGACACTTTAGGTTCCCAGTTTACATAGTGTTTCTTTCTCTAAATGCTCTTGGAAAGCACTGCTGTTCCTGTAGGGTTGGAAGTGGGTCTTCGGGGTGTGTAACCTCTTACATCAACTTTCTGTGTTGAAGTCAGGGACCAGTCCTGCAAACAGTGAGGAAAAGCCTTTGTGGCCTGTGCTGGCTGATCTGGGGCAGGTTACACTGAGTTTACCAGGGGTCTGTAGCGGTGATTCCTGAATCTAACTGCAGAGACAAGCAGGCTGCTGGCAATTTGTGGAGGGAAGAACAACTACTTTCTGATTGTCAACCATCCTCCCCTTTGCAAGCGCCTGCATTCTTTTTGTTTTTGTTAATGGCACTGAACAGCTCTAAAGTTCAGATCAATACAGTGCTACCTTAGTGCCTTGCTCACATATATAATATCTTCTTATATTAATCCTGTTTCCAGGGAAGTGTGACAGGCAGTGGTGATGCAGAATACTAAACTGGTGATTATTAATCACTGTCTTTCAGATCAATAATCCACTGGAACTTTTCCTTTCCCCCATCCTATTTTTTTGTCATTTGAAGTTAAACAGAGGTACTTATGTGTATCCTGCTCGTGTTGTGTTTGTGTGTTTAATAACACGTGTGTCCTTCTGCTCACCATCAGCCTGGTGCCTGCAGCTTTTTGCAGCACCTTCTTGCTGATGGGAGCCTGATTGCCCGAGGCATTCATCCCCACCCAAGGCTTTCAGGGGTGACCCTGAGACATTCATTGTGGATGCAAGAGAGTGGATAATATGGCATTGCTGGTAATATATTGCTTGCTTGGTATTGTTGCCTGCAAACCAACAAAGGCAGGGATCACTGCCCTAAGAAATAAAGCCATCCGTAGCCCTCTGCCTTTGTTTGATTTCGGGAGCATTAGTTACATTATAGTGTGTTCAGATTCTAATGTTGGGAATTTGAGCTCTGGACAGTCTCCCCTGAGTGCTGTGACAACAGAAGCATGAAAGGATGTTTCCTGAGAATTTTAGAGGATTCCTTGAAAATGATATAGTGTGAAAACCCCCCTTGACACACTCCTGGCTTTTTCAGGAAATTGTAGTTGGCTGTAGGGGGGAAAAAAAAAAAAGATGCTTTCTTAGTTTATTTTTTTTATGTTTCTAAGTTTTCCACCTGTTTTTTTCGTGACGTACAGGCTTTGCAGGGGGGCAGGTTAGGAGAGAAGAATGGCTCCTTGAAAGCAACCTCTGGTATGACTATTACAAGAGACAATGAACTCGAACATGCTTCTCTCCCTTTTTTCCTCCAAAGATCATGAACTCGAAACTCAGTTGTGCATGCATGGAAGTTCTATAAACATTACTTAAACAGCAGCCGAAAGACCTTTGCCAGCTCTGGCCTACTTCTCCCCTTGTAGGGGCTCAGCACTCCCACTCAGTTGACTACTTGTCCTACTCTTTGCCCTCTCTGCTCTGCTGCAGTCGTCCTGGAATTTTCCTCTATGCAACTGCTGTCCAAACCAGCTGCACCCACTACATCTTCAGCAGTGGACCGAGGAGGGTATTAATCATATTTTTGAGGAGGACACTCTGCTATTTATCTCCCTGACACCTCCAGCGTTTGGGAGCCCACTGCAGCACACAGCCCATTGACTAGTAATATTACACATTACCGTGCTCCATTGCCTCTCCCTGCCCTCTTCATTGAGTGGCTGTTCAACAGTGGAGTTGTGTTTGTTCAATCAGACATAATTTATACCTTTTTTGTTCCTTCTGGAGGGCTCTTGCTAATTTTAAGTCTAAGCACTGCGTTTTCCATATAATTCTAGCTCGGATGTCACTGAACTGAAGAGGGTCGAATAGATCCGATTCCAGACTTGTTCAAACTTGTTGGTTTTAAATCACCAAAGAGATGATTTAAAAAAAAAAAAAGAAAAGGTGTTAAGGGAGATTGTCTCATACTTACTTTAAAGATCTGGGGTTTATTGCATGTCTAAGAATATGTATGTGTTCTGTCTCTGAGGGGAATACCTGCAACAGCACATGGTACTGCAATCCCCTGGCTATTGTCCAGCATGCAAAGTCTGCAAAGGAGAAGAGATTAATAATTCAGTTAATTTATAGCAAGTGAGTTTTTTTGTATTCATGCTTTAAAAGAAATTTATAGGAAGAGGAGTGGGCAAGGGAAGAAAGCTATTATAAGACTAAATGCCTAATCATTCATCCTCAAGTTTGTTTGTTCCCCTTTCAGATTCATCAAACTGTGTAATGAGAGCAGCTAGCTTAAGATCTGCCTAATTTTACACTGTTTAGACAGTGTAAAGAAACAGAAAGTGTTGTGCTCTGAGATCTTTGGGGAAAAAGATTACTCATTACAGGAGATGGGGATTATTTCACATAGGAAGCCTTAAAATAAACTCAAAATTCAAAAGAAATTATAAACCCACCATGTTTTTAGCTTTTATCTTCTGCATGGAATTTCTGAGAGATGTAAACTGATGAGATTTCTGGAGGAATTAAAGCAATTTAGCTGAGTTAAGGATATAGCCCATCAGGTCCCAGTAAACGGCCCATGGGATGAACAGATCCCTCTGGTGCCAATCACTGTGGTGTATAATACTACTCTGTATTTCATTCTAGCTTCTGTTCTCTCCACTCCACTGGAACTGCTCTTGCCAAGGTCTCTAGTAAGCTCTTCAGGGCCAAATCTCAAGGCCATTATCCCATTCATATGTTCTTTGACATTTTGGCTACATCTGACAGACCTCATTACAATCTCTGTCTTGAAATCTTGGTTGAAAGACTCTGTCCTGGAACCTGTTTCTCCTGTTTACTTTCTGTTTGCTCCTACAGTGACCTTCTTGGGCCACCTTTTTTTTTTTCTTTCTTTCCTTTTTTAACTCTTCAGGGCAGTGTCCTCTGAACTCATATTCATCCATATCCAGACAATTTCCATTGTAATAATAATTTTGGCTGTTATCACCTCTGCTTCTTTCCTAATGGAGATACTGCTGCACTGGCTTGCCTCAGAGCAGCCAAGCCTAGACATCTGCTCATCTCTTTGACATCTCATCCCAGATGCTTCATCACCAGGAAAAATTAATGTGGGTAAAATGTTTTATAACCGTCTTAATCTCTTATTCAAACGTGCAACCTGAATACCCTGTTAACTGCACCTTCCTTGTACTTTCTTGCTACGTCTAGAACTTGTCTCTTCTTCTCTCGCGGCAACTGTCAGGTTCTGGAAATACCCCCTTTTTAACTTGTGTGCAATCTGAAGCTGAGCTGCAACCGCTCCTGAGGTGCAGTTTGTGGAAGAATCTGGGTCAGTGGATGAGGTGGGCATGGAGCAGGCCCATGTGGTTGGCATACAGCCCTGTGGGAGATATGGCATATATGCAATTAAGACAGAATGCTCTGGGAATTGTGCTGCTATCCTCTAACAAACCTCCACCGAGCATATGCAGATGGTGATTTGCAGAGGATTATAATTTGGCCACGTTTTGTTGAATATTCATGAGGACAGTGAACGATACCTCTCTGTCCCTGCATTGGCCTCTACGACATTTTGAGACAGTCCCCCAATGCACATTAGTGGATTTTCACTAAAAGAATCCTAAACCTTTCAAAACAACTGGTCTGATAGTTCTCAGAAATGGCTGAACTGCTCTGTAGAAGCTTCTCAGTATTTTTCAGCACGAAGCAATAATAAATCCAACAGCTCAGACATGAAAAAGTTGTAGTCTACTGCAAACAACCTTCACTGAGACATGCTATCATTCTTGCACCTCTTGTCAATATTTCTGCTCTGAATTAATTTGTAAATTTGAAAGTGAGGCAGAAGTAATGTCTTCTTGCTCATATGAAATCTCGTCTTTTTATTTCATCTCAGGTTTAAAGCTGAGCATAATTAGTCAGAAAATTAAGGCTCAAAGAAACCTGTTTGTTGTGAGAAAGACAAAGAACAATAAATGAGCTTTACATTGCAACTGAGGTCTTACATTATGTTTCCTGGTCAACTGAAAGCTTGGAGTTGAATTCCTCTCCTGCTCACTGGAAGCTTTTCTATTAACTTTAAGGGCAGAAACCTTCATCTTTCTGCACCTCTGTACCCTTGATGAGGTTCATACTGACTTCACAGGTCTGGTATCAGCCTCTGTTGATTAGTGCTCACAAAGCCCAGAGAGATGATTTCATAGGACAGCAAACGTTTTTAATACCTAACTTCAAAGTTGGCCCTGCTTTGAGACAGAGGTTGGACTAGATGACCCTCCAGCATCCCTTGCAAGCTAGATTAGTCTATAATTCTGTGATCAGTGTTCTAAGTGGAAGAAACTCTGATGGAAACACACATAAGCCCCTAAAGGTTAAGGACAGGTATGATCTTAGTCTATCACATAGCAAAATAAAACAAGTTCATCTAAACTGTTTGAGGTCACTCAGTTACCCTTCTCAGTGAGGAGCAATAATGATTTATAGTCTAAACTCAGTCACTGAGGATCCTCTGATCCTACCTCAGACATTGCCAGCAGGCCAGCCCAAATAAGACATTGTTATTTGAACTACAGTTACCACAATCTTCCCTAAAGAAGATGAAAATGAGCAGAGTTATCATTATTCCCAGGTCTGCTGTGTATGAGTTCTTACTGGGTTTGTACAGAAACAACTCGAAGAAGGATATTTGGTACATTGCAATTATTTTTGAATAGACAGTTTCATAACACTTGATGACATAGAAGGGCAGTCCACAGTTTGAAACTTTCCACTATATTTGGCCTCTGATTAAAAAAAAAAAAAAAAAAAAAAAAGGAAAAAATCAAACCCCAAACCAAAAACAAATCTGAAGACCAGGAACGCTTTATCACAGCTAAACATATCACAGCTGGACAATGTGAAAGGTTTGCAGCAGGGTTGGGTCAGGTTTGCTGTGCAAGAAAGGAGATCTTGTTTCAGAAGCAAAGGACAAGACAAGGAGCCTCTCTGGATTCAGACGAAGAGCAAATCTCTTGACCTCTAGGCCTATGCTAGTCTGTGTGAAATTCAGATCTCAGGACTAAGTAAGAGCTGATTGAGCAGAAGATGAGGCTTGTCTATTACATCCTCACTTTTTAATTAGATCTTCTAGCTGCATGTCCTTTGATCCTGAGCTGTACGTGATGATAAACATATTGACAATGGAGATTACATCAGGCCACTGTCTTTTCCAGCTGAGTGAGGGTGGAGGGTTTTTTCTGTGTAGAATTTCTCTATGCAAAAAAAGTTATTCTGGCATGACCTGAATAGGTTTTAAATGGAGATAGGTAAGCTGAATAAAAGGCTGTATAGATAATTTTGCTTTGGCATAATGGCAACTTACTCAAAGTTCATTAAATCCATCTCTAATTAACTTTAACTAATTCAAATTAAACCACTATTACACTGCAGTAAACATGTCCATGTAGCTTTGTGAACCAGTCTAACTCCACTTGAAATTCGCACCTCAAGTTATGTGGATACAGCTTTCTAGCAAGCTGAGCTGAGTATGAGGCTGGAGATTGTGACAGATGACAGCATCCATGAACAATATCAGTGTGCTGCCATCTTTAATTTTCTCCTTTCTCTTTGTGTCTAAATAAGACAGCAACAGGAAAGCCTGTTTATATAGTTGTTTGCTGACATGTTGGTTTTCCAGATTCAGCAGTTTTTAAGCATTCTTCGCACCAACTTGCTCTTGGTGGAGCATTTTGATGTGCATCTGATAACTTGAAAGCATTCAATGCCTTCCCTTGGCTATTCCTGTCCTAGTAAAATAACAGGACCACCTGTCCTGGTGAGCTCTGAGAATGGTCCTGGATGCGTTTTTTCTTGTCACACCATCCAAACTCATTCTGGGGGCACATAGGAGTGATGCAATGCATGGTCCATCCCTATTCCAGCCCTCAGTGGCCTTTGCAGAGGGTGGGAGGGAGCAAAGATGCTCCCATTGCATCACCCCCTACTTAATGTCACCCTGCAAAAAGATGCCCTGATGAAGCTCAGAGAGAATATGGGCTAAATCAGCTTGCAGTCAGAGGACTAATAACTGAATAATTAAGCCCGGACTAACTTCAGGGCACTTTCCTGGATGTGAACAAAAGCTTGTGGCTAGCACTATAAATTGAACCCACCCACCTGAAACGCTGCCAGCAAATCTGCCAAAGCCCCTTCCTGTGGAGAGAAACCTTCTCCTGAAGGTCTTGTAAATGAATTAATTATGTGTCTGTTGAAACAGAGTAAAGGTTCATCAGTAGTGCTAATATTTGGAATAACAAAGTTGTTAAGTTTGCTGCAATCCAATGTTGCCTAGTGCTGTTGGAGCTCACAGCTGTCTCCTAACACTCTTGTTTGCTGAGTTCCACACACATAAGGACCCGGGTGTGCCTTGGGCATGTGGTGAGGTGGGGTTTTTAATAATTGTTATGTTAATAAACACTTGGACTAAAGGAATCCATCAGTAGTTTTTGAAAATAACAGTCTTGCTACCAGCAGGTAACCAGAAATGCAATCTGAAATGGAGAGATGAGCTGCTTGGGTTGCTTTTTTTTCCCTTAAAAAGGAAAAATCCCGCAAGACCGTTGAACAATTACATCTTAATTTACAAAAAAACACTTAAATGTATATTGTCTTGTGAGCCATTTAGTCCTATTGTCTTCAAATGGAAGCTTATTCATGTGCTTAACTCTAAAGAGAAGCTTTAAGGCTTCATTGAATCAATCCCAGAGACAATAAGGAGACCTTTGTAAAAGTAACTATTGATAAACACAGGTAAAACTTGGGAAAAATAGCAAAGAGCAACAAATCTGCCAGTAGGGACTAGCATGGCAGAAATTACTTTAGAGCCTGGGCTGTCTAGGACAGTCAGTGAGGTGACCACTTGGGAAGATATCAGGATGAGAGGTTCCTTAATAGTACTTATGGAAGGCACAGCAAATAGGGTCTGATCCAGCAGATATTGGAATGCTTCTTTTCTGGGCACTTCAGTGACAATTATGTTGACAAAAGGAAGACAGTTCAGAGAGAGAGAAATAAAGAGATGAGGAAGCTTGAGAGAATGACTTGTGAGGAATGAACAAACTGCACGGAGTAATAGAGAACTGTTAAGGGATGTCTGCCCCACATCATGAGTACACCTTGCTGGTGCTGCAAGGGTGCAAACACCAAAGTCGAGGGATTACTGAGGGCACCAAAACTCACAGTGATATCAGAAGAAAATTAAAAACAGAAAATTGAGGTTCAAAGACAGTGAGGTTGTGCTGGAAAACGCATAATATCCAAATGGATGAAGGACCACAGACATGGAGGTAGCTGTGAGGGTTTTGGAACAAAGGGCCAAAGTGGCAAGGGAAGTGGAGGAGAGCAAAGAGGAGGAGGAGCAGCAGAGGGAAAGAGAAACTTGCTGTGGTGGTTTTTAATAGCCAGACCCACCAACCTGAATTCATCCCAGCCTTAATGACTAGACAATCCTGGCATGATCTGTGATACTATTGAGTGTGTTACCATTGTGTAACACACTCAAACCCTGCCTGAGTAATGAGGTATTTACCTGAATCAAGAAGGGAGTAGGAGAGAGGAAGGCAGCTGGCTTTTCCATAAGCAATACTTCTGCACTGGGCCTCTAATAACCAGCATGAACCTTAAAATAAAAAGAAAATAAAATAAACCTTATTTTCACCGTCTTTTTCTTTTAAATGTTGGTAGCACCTTTCAAGCAGTGACAGATCCCAAAGCCCATCCCTCCCGTAGCTGCAGGTAATATCCTGATGTTCTCTATGGGGTGTTGGCAGATACTGTATATTTTAGCACATTTTGACAGGCCTCTACAGCATCTTTGAATCAATCAAGTTCTGCTAAGTCTAATAAAAAATTTACCATTAACTTTTGAATCATAGTAAGAAAGTTGTAAAAGCAGAAACGGTACCAGGCCTTCTGTCTTGGTTTTAGGAAGGTCCATGCTTCTCTGTCAATCTCTGCGTCTTCACAAAAGTTATTTTCTTAGTCAATCCCCTCTGTGTCTGGGAAGTATTATTATCACTTTTCAATTAAGAAATGAGTGACAGTTTCATTTTGAGGATATAGAAAGGGGATCTGATGACTCTGTGTACATGAATATTTCAGCCATATTTGAGGCCCACCTTGGGTCAGATTTTGCAGAGATCTCAAGTACAGTTTCTCAGCTCCATTGTCAGTAATGACTATTTCTGAAAACAGCAGTATTTGAGATTAAACTAATAGAAAATCTATGTTCTCCAAACCATATTAAAAACTGACTCCTCCTGGATCACTTGGGAAGCCTGTAGCAGATCTGGGGATCAAACTAAGCTCTTCTAGATCACAAATACCTATCAGTCCTAATGAAATTCAGTAACCCTCTCCAGACATAACATTCATTACCTCGAAGTCCCTCTCACTGCAGTTTTATTAGCAGTAGTACACAAGATTTCAACCTCCTTGGGCTGCTCTAACTATACTGCAAACCGCTTTGTAGCTGTAGTGCAGATTTATTCAATGCTTCTGTGTGGCAGGGATAATGAGAATTATTGAATTCCACTTCATTATACGTTCACGGATTTAGCAGTGGAAAGATGGGGAAGCTATTCACCCCTTGCTCCAGGTGGCATGTGCTGCTGCACGGACCTGGGATCACTTGGGTGACAGTGCATGCCCTGAGTAAGCAGGATGCTCTCTGCTGTTTTATGCTGAGGCATTTGATGTACAAAAACAGGGTCAATGGGAGCTTAAAATGTGACATGTCCATTGGGAGAAGGTGGATTTACAGGTTGTGATGCTAACGGAGATATTTATTTACATCTTAGTACCCACATAGCAGTAGTAGCATCTGATAGTAACCCAAAGAGGAATGGATGTCCCATGCTGATGAAAGAACCTAACTGCAAACATCATAATTTCCTGATTTCTGTGCATGGCAGTCCATAACCTCAAGTTTTCTGGTTGAAGGGCACTCTTTTTCCATTCTTTTGTCTGCATTAGAGGCCTGATGTGGTGTCTGGTAAAAGAGAAAAGGAAGATTTCCAGTGCCTTAAGGAGATGTTGATTCAAGGCTGTAGCTCTCATATATATGCACGTGTGTAGAAATTGCAATATGTTGTATATACACACATTATACGATCACACATATGCATTTGTATATACTGTTTACATGCATCAATGTTACGCTGTATGTGTTTTTATTATCATGATTTGTAATCCCACCATCATTCAAAGTCTTACCAAATAGCACTGTGGGCAGCATGCCAACTTCTTTCACATTCCTGCTAAAGTCACTTGGAATATATCTGAACGTGGCAAAACGCATTTGCCAAGTTATGTGCATAAAAACATCCTTTGATCTTTCAGACTCATAAATATGTAATAAAGTACATGATTGCCCTACTGATCTGTCCTACATCAATCTTACGTCTCTCTTTTATTGATTCATCAAAATAAGATACGATCAAGGTACAAAAGAGTTAAAGAAGCTATTTATTTTAATGTTTCCTTGGAGAGCTTGCATGTTATTTTGAGTACAAATTATATATATAATATTTCATGAATGATGTTTGAAGCATTAAAAATCACCTCTGCACTTCAAGTTAACACAAAACTCTGGCAGTCAGCCATCTTTTATTTGCTTTTTTTCTTTTCTTTTTTTTCTTTTTTAAAGGAACATTGCAAGATGTGGTATCATTTTTCTATGGCCATACTTAAGGTTTTCTGCCTTCTATTTTTAAATCATGTACTCAACTGGTATTGTAATCCAACTTTGAAATGTTCAGGAAGTCATACTTTGCAATAGATTTAGTATATGGGCTGTTTGGATTGGGTAGTGAGTCTTGGCCAAAAGCAGGGATTATCCTGATTTGTACTAAGGGTAAAATGAGAGCTGTGAAGGCAGGGAGGTATTGTCAGAGCAATAATAGAGGTAAAATCTTGGCCTGAAAATACACAATACCAAGCCTTACCTCTGCCTTGTAGTTTCTGAACATCTTGAAATGCCACAGTTCAGCCTTTGGCTCTATCAGGTGTAAAGCCACTGAAGCCAAGAAAAGTGAAATATATTTGGAAAGAGGAAAAATTATGCAAACCATAAATAGAGTGAGTTACACAGCAGGTAATAAAATCTACATTTTGTTTCACAAGGGAGAAATCAGGTGGAGTCCTTAAGTGTTTGAGCTGTTAGTCTTGCTTGCTGGGAGGAGAAGTACTTTTCCCCGTGATGCCACATCTACTGAGTTAAAGGACCATCTGAGTTTGCTTTGACATATTTAGTGCATCCAACAGAGGCTGGTTTATGGCAGCCAATGCATTTTTCTCAACCACTTTATGGCGCTTACTCTTTGGAAGTGTAAAAGCATCCAGTTCTGAAAATGTACCAATAATGAATGAAATAATTTCTGAGCAAGACCTGCCAACCAGGTAGCAGGGAGTGAGCTTCAACACACTTCTCTGAAGCTGTAAAATATGGGTAAAAAGTGACATGGGTGCAGAAGAGTTCAATTCTTTGTCAGATTCTCTCTTGGCCTGCCATATGAGTTGTAGATTCTGGGAAAGTGGAATCATTGTTATGCAGTTCTTGTCATGAATCCACCAGCAGTAACAGGCAGAAAAGACACAGATTATTGTGTGATTTTATGATAATCAAGATGCTTAGCTGATTTGGAGACTGAGAGAGAGAAAAGAGGTGCCAAGTGCTTTGTGATGTTTGGCATCTCCCCTTTGAGGGCCATCACACATAGAAAACATTAATTAAGTTTCAAGTCACCCAACAATAGAAAACGCTGTTACCCTTTCCTTTCACAACTGAGAACTGAGTCCAAGTGCTGTAATCGACAGTATGGAGTGAACCACTGGCTGAGCTGGAAAAATTATTCCAACTCCTGACTCTCAGTTCTGCAGTTAGCCAGCAGAAAGCATTGGCTTTTCCTCACTTCCAGTCAGCAGCAGATTATGTCTTCACGTTACCCTTGGAAATGCTGTCAGTATAACAACCTTTGGAGACAGCAAGCCATATGCTGATTCCAGTGACGTGGGTATAACAAGAGAAGTACTTTTGCACTAAGGAGGGAGAGCACAGCCTCTTCCCACCAGTCACACACTGCACAATCCACATGAGGATTTGATCCATCTGGATATGGTCTCTTGTCTCCCACTCTGCTTCCCTGAAGTTTGGCTGTCCTCCTTTGACCTCCTTCAGGTTCCTCAGTGTTTGTGTTGTGGCCTCTTCTGCTTTCCTGTAGGTCTTGCCAGTTCCAAAATCACAGAATATTCTGAGTTGAAAGGGGACACACAAGGATCATCGAGCCCAGATGTTCAGTGAATGTCCTGGACAGGGATCTGAACCCACAACCTTAGTGTTGTGAGCACCACGCTGTAACCAGCTGAGCTCATCTCAGGGCCTGGTACCCTCTTTGAAGCTGTCACCAGGTCTCACACCTTCCATAGCTGAGAAGGAAATCCCTTTGGTCCTCCCCAGTCATAAGTTTTCCTTGCAGAGACCTGCAGGTCAATAGCTGATGAAGCCCTGAAATGCAAAGAGAAGCTTTCCTGAGCTTTTGTGCCAATCTCTAACCTCAGTCTGATCCCAAGTTTGTTCTGCTGCTCCTGGCCAGGTGGCAGCTGCATTCCTAGTAGCTGGATTGCTCCTCATTCTTCCCTTTGATGGCTTTAATTTGAATAACTTCATGGGCACCATTCCCTGGGGCTGTTCCCTCTCTTTGGTCTGAATTGAGAGCAGCCACAAAGAGGAACCATCGTGGCTCGTTTGTGCCACTGGGAAAAGAAGGCTTGAAACTGTTGTCAAGGCACAGGTAGTAAATCAAAGTAAGGACCCAGCAAGAGTGAAACAGCCATGGGTGTGGTGAGACTCCCTGCAGCCACCAGGGACACCATGATGGGCTTTGGCCAATGGTTATTGTTCTGTCTGTGTTACTGATGCTGAACCATCGTCGTTTGGCTTCCAAAAAAACAGATTTGCTGATTGTTCTTTCATGTCCAGTTCTCAAACCGTATCTCCAAAGAATATTTCAGGTCAGAACATCTCTGTTACCATTAATATGGAGGTAAATGACTGCAGCCTCTGCTTGACATCCTTTCTGTTGGGAGAAGCTGGGTTCCTGGGCTTTTATTTATTACTAATCAAGCTATTGTCAGACTTTTTAGAAGTAAAAAAAACCAACCAACCAAACAAAAAGGCTGGAGGATGGAAATCTATCATTACATGTTCTTTATTCAGTCAGGAAAGCAGGGAACTATTAAAGAAGATTTTTCTAAAACCTTTCTGGAATTTGCAGACAATAACCCAAACCAGAACAGGGAACAGACATGGCAATTAGGTGTTAGAATGATTTCTATTCCTCATTCTTGTAGATGTTGCAATTCTTATTTTAATAGCTGTCCTCTATTGCTTTATATTTTTATTTATTATTCATTATTTTTCCCATTTATTTCACTTTTGGAAAGCCTTTTTACTGAACAGAAAACCTACTTCCTGAAACCTTCTACTTTTCCAACACTGTAACCATTCAGCAAGAGTAATTAAAGTGAACAACTTTCATTTCTTCAAACAACCTGAAAGAACCCCCCCAGGTGAGACAGCAGTGACACATGAGGAGTCTGGTTTAAGTACCTCAGATATGAGCCTCTGATCCTACTTTAATATTAGTCACATCTTAAAATGAAAGAGGAAATTGAAACAGGTTTTGTTTCCATAATTGTTTTTTAAAGCTAGCATATTAAATCTTGGTGAATTATTTAGTAGGAAGGATGACTCTGCACCTTTGATTTGTAAGTTGAATTTTTATTCTTAGCTGCTTTTTCCTGGCAGGATTAAATGCCAGGTTCTCAGCTCTCTATGGAATTAGTAAAACCCTGTGATAGATACTATAGGAAATTAAAACACAGTGTAGAGAAGACAATTGTGGGAAATGTGACAGGTTTGTTTTCACAGGATTCCTTGGTAGATGTTTCTATTATGCATTTATCCAATTTTTACAAAAATTTTCTCTTTTTTCACTGGCCTCAGATAAAGATTGAAACACTGAAAAGGCTTAGGCTGCTCAGTGAAACCACTCTGATTTATATCTGCTGCAATTGTGCTGCAGGATTTGTTGTTGACTGTGTGCTGCTAAGGCAGGTTGCTGGGAAAAGGAAAATGCCATTTTCTGGTAAAGGATTTGCCACCTTGTGGTTGAATGAATTCAGTGGAGCAGCCCACTGCTGAGGATGGACAGAAGAACAGGGAGGTGCCTTTGCTAAACCTGGAACAGTAATTTAGGTAGGAGTTTAGGAGCCACCATGGAGGAGGTTGAGCTTCTAAAAGGGATATAGCCAGGAGATGTTCAGGTTGGATATTAGGAAAAATTTCTTCACTGAAAGAGTGACTAAACGTTGGAACAGGCTGCTCAGGGCAGTGGTGGTGTCACTATCCCTGAAAGTGCTTGGAAGATGAGTAGATATGCACTTCATGTCATGGTGTACTGGGGCTGGTGATACTTGGTCGAAGGTGAGACCTGATGATCTTGGAGGTCCTTTCCAACCTTAATGATTCTATGATTTAGTTTAGAAACCAAAACTAAAATAGCACGAAAAAACCTTTATCATGTCCCCCTCCACTGACTATAGACATAGCCTAGATGGATGGCTAAGACTTACAGAGATGGCCGAAGTGGGGTTTGTGAGTACTGTCCTTTGTGTCTGTGTTTTCTTTTAGAAAAACAAAAGAAATGAGGCAGGGGATAGTCTTTTCTTCCCTATATGGTTCACACGCTTTTCTCATGTATCAAAATTTCTGATTTCCAGGGCATTTGTACATAGCTGACCCCATCTTTTTGCCTGGGGTTTCACTTTTTGCATCTGTGGCCCCAGAGCGAGAGGCACCACATCAGGCAAAACCTTAAAGGTGGTCTTTCTTCTGTCCTCCTTCCCCTACTTCACATGTTCATCCTGAATGCTTTCTCATCATGCAGTAGTTTTATTAAGGAACCAGGGCCTAAGAGTAAGTTTGGAAAGGTAAAAAAAAAATTGATATGTTAAACTTAAACAGTACAAATGCTGAGGGGAGGAAAAAAGGTTGCCTATTTGCCCACCAATATGGGGAGGGGGGGGATTAGAACAAAATTAATGGGTCAGGCCCATTCTGTTAAACTTGAATTTTTTTGGGCACTTTCTGCTCTCAGAAGGAGCAAAGAGCAGCAGAGGAAATAATTATGGTATTTTTCTCCTTACTGCAACTGGGCATGAGTTAATGCAGACTTCTAAGCTGACTTACTAATAACGTGCATTCCAAAGGGTCTGTGCATGTTTCCAATTTAAAGCTGTAAATTAGATTTTATCCTCAACTTGGCATCCATGAAAGACATTCATGGAATACACCTGCATAAAGGTCCTTATTCATCTCTCTCATCCCTATTTAGGGTTGCTTTTAGGCACTATAATGGAGTGCAGAACCAGACTTTACCTGTGAAATCCAGTGCCTTGAAGAAGAGAGTAATAATACTTTTTATTTATTACTATCTTCCAGCTTTGCAGTCCTTTGCCAGTTTAACAGGAATTCAAACATACTATCAAGAAGTGAGGATGCTTTCATTATTTAATATATCTCGTAGTAGTATCTGTGTTTAATGTATTTGGACTTTGAAAGGCGACATAGGATGATTTTGATACAAAGGATTGAATCCAACCTTCTTGAGGTGGAAGAATATATTATTTATACCAATCTTATACTCTTATACCACTCTCATAACTTATACCACCATGTTGTCAGAATGCCTTAAATCGTGTTTCTCTGTAGCTTCTCTATCATGTCTGTTTTCTCCAAAGCTGTCATAATGAAAATTCTTACAGCCATGGCCTTTGATAAGACTAACTCCATCTTGCTCTACCTGCTGGAAAAAACCATATTCAAATGTCAGTCAGCAGCATCATGCTCTGTTTTCACTGGCAGAGGAGCATCGCTGTCATACAGGCTCTGAACAGGGAGGCCCCTACGTGGCCACAGTGATCTGACTGAACTCGTTCTTCCAGGCGAGCTTGTAGTGTCTCCCTCTTCAAAGCAGTTATCCCAGTCCATCAGTGGGGTTGTTGTCACGCTGTGCCTGTTTCTGGTGTAGCTGTCTGCTCCTGGATGCTGTTGCAGGCTTACTGCCTCCCCGGGGCAGCACGGCATCATCAGCTCATTACTCTGAGCTGTGCCCATCAGATACAATCCATCTTCAGAGGAGCGTTTTTTGGCTCAGGGGGTGAATTTTCTGAGATCTGTGTGTGGGTTTCAGCCACATGGCTCCTATTGACTTTAATGGGAGTCACGCTGCTAGAAGCCCATGCTCTCCCCTTGGGGTTATGCTCTCCCCTGATGTGTGTGGACTGCTCCACGTATTAGCTCTAAGGGGGAAGAGTACACCTCTGCCCTGCCTTGTCAAGAAGAAACCAGCCCCCTCTCCACCCTTACCCCCACCCCTTTGGCCTTGTGTATTTATGGATGAGCAACAATGGAGACTCATTTCTATGGTAAGTTAGCAAGATTTATACTATAAATATTACATTACAAGGTTCCGACACGGTGCTATTTTCGAACACATCCACACTTTGCTGCAGAGCAGTGTGTCGCTGAAATATTCCTTTGAAGAATATGTTTTTGAAACATATCATAAAAATTCTAGCATTGAGGTTTCTCCATTTGCGCCATCATGGTGTGTGTCAAAATGACTTTATTAAAATATGATATTAGAAAGTTATAAATCTGACTATTTCTTTTCTTTCCTTTTTTTTTTTTTTTGGGGGGGGGGTGGGAGGATGATTCTGTAAGAGATTCAGAAAACAGGCAGCATATCTTTAATTGAAGGAGACAATGTTGTCAGTATATGTGTTCCTACAGTTATAAAGCCCAGCAGTATAGTATTCATCAAGTCTGATTCCACCTGACACTTGACTGAAAGCATTTTGCACTAATTTGCTTTGTGCTTGTCTAGTAAATCTAAAAAGAATGAGTGAAGGGGTGATAGGTGGCCATTAAACAGAATAAACAGCCTCTGGCAAGTGAATGAGTTTTACAGACTTGTTGCTTTTGGGAGGGGGAGGGTGGAAGGGGAGAAGATTATAGGTCTTTGAATCAGCATGTGGCTGCCTCTATCACTCTGTAATCACAACTGTTTTCTTTGGCCCGGAGACCCATGTGCACCTCCAGAGAGGCTACTATGGTGAAGAAGGAAGCTCTGCCCCCGAACCTCTGCAGGAGAGCCCTCCAGACATATGATTCATATTCCAAGTGTGATAGAGGCCTAAATGGCAATTATTTTATCATATAAACACCAGTAAGATAGATTTCAGTCTGGAGCTGATTGCTTTCCTCAGATAATCCTTTTCAAATTTTCCCCTACATAAAATATAACAGCTTTAGGGTGTTTTCAGGTCCCCACTTATGGTTCAACTTACGGTAAAAACCTTGGGCTTGTTGTCATCTTTGTCTGACTTTGCTGATAGCAGGCAGGAAATAGCTGTGTAAAGGCAGGAGGGGGTAAATAGCTGACTCTGTGGTCTGTAATTGGTTCATAGTTTTGGCCTGTGAAGAATAGAAAAGAAGGCGGAGGAGGGCTGGAAGACAGCCTAACAAGGAACACATGGGCATCTGAAAACTAAACACAGCTGGACCAAGAAGCACATTTGACCGCCCGTTCCCTGCTCTCAGACTTCTTAGCATTGTTGTTGTTACTGGTGAAGAATATATAGCACCGGATTTCGAGGGGGTGGATGGGAACTTCACTGCGATAAAAGGCGAAATATCATGACTAGGAAGAAACCAAAACAAAAACTTCCTTTCTTCATGTTCTTATTTATTTAGTTGCTTGCCTGCTTGGGGTTCTCTTATCTTGGCAATCCTCTTTGCTGCAGTTTTGCTGGACAGAATTTCAGGGGTTTGTTCCCTGGAAAAGGACATTAAACTTCAGGAGGGTTCCTTTTGCTTTCCCTTTTCCTTGTTGTCCTCTTCCTTGTTGCCTTCAAAACACAAGTGTGTTTAGAAACTCCTGGGCTGAGAGAAGATGTAATCAACCTGAAAAAGAGGATGGTGTGATGACAAACTGTACCTGTCCATCTGTCAAGGGAGAAAGTTTTAATCCTCCCCCTCCAACCTCCCTTTGGAAGGTGGGAAAAGGGGCCACACCAACCCCAGGTCTTGTACCAATGCTGGGAACAGGCTCTCTGAGAATTTAGAACAATTCTGTGTCTGGGATAAGTCAGCTTTGTTTTGGCTGCTTCTAGGATGGGGGAAAAACTTTTACTCTCAGTATCCCTGAATTAAGGCCTCTCATTACTTGAACCTTATTAAAATAATCTCTCATCTGTACCCGTGCCACGAGGAAATGGCTGATCCCTCCCCATTCCTCTCCCGTGCTATCTGCGCAAACGTATTTTTCTTTTCCAAATTAAAAAATATCTCGCTGCCGCTACTCTTGGCTGTTTACATTTTTTAAAGAAAAAAAAAAAATGGAATCAGCCCTGAACCCCCTGACTGCAGAACTGCCATTAGCGTTGATTGTGTCCAGCAATGCACAGTCCACTTCAGAAAGGCAACATCCTCTATTTTTTAAGCCAAATGTTGTGCACCGCAGCAAGAACAAACAAGAGTGACTTTCATCCTTCAAACACTGAAGCAGCTTTGCAAAGCCTGACATGAAAGGGCCTCCCTTGCTCTCTTGTCCATGTAGGCCTGGAAATGGAGCTGAAATGGCTAACAACATTGGTAATAATAGGGGCCTGCCTGGCATCAAGAGGTGAGCCGAAAGACTTCAAAAGCTGGCTCGAGCATGGCTGCAGGAGCATTTGCTCTGGGATTCAGGCTCCAACTTTTATTCTCTCCCTTTGAAGAGCTTACAATTGGGCGGAGGGTGGAAACCAAGCATTTTTGACATGAACTCTGCCATGGAAAATTATGAGAAAGACAGAGATGAAAAGGAATGTGTCCTGATTGTGCTGGCTATTTTTTTTATTTTATTTTATTTTTAAAAGTCTGCAAAACAAGGGGCTAGCAGTACTATAATCATTGATCCTGAAAAGGTTCTTCAGAGATTAGTGCTATCAGTGCAATGTGAACCTCAAGGCTGAGAGGCAGAGTGGAGGAGAAAGACCCTTTTGCACTAAAATAACACAAGCTTTTAAAGGTATAGTGTATTACTCTGCTGGGGGGGGGGAAAAAAAGGAAAAAAGAACATAATAGAAAAAAACACAACACCTGTGCTTGAAAAGAAACAAAACAAAAAATAAACAGCAAGCTTGGCTTACCTCCAAATTTCACAATCACCTGAGGGTCCAATTGTTTGTGTAGATCCCTCAGTGCACGCAGACTCCTGTTTGTTTTGTAAGCTTAGATCAATCTTCGGGACTCTGGTGTTGGTTTTACTGCCTATAAACACGGAATAATTTTACTAAACCTGGAGAAGCTATTGGGGATTTATTTTAGTATGGGCAGCTACGTGGATATCTATGGGATTTCTAAATATTTAAACGAAGTAATCTTATTGTTTCATCTGTTTATTTTTGGCAAGGCTTCATTAGTATCAAATATGCAACAGGCAGGTGGGCAGCCCTGCTAAAGGTCACCTGTCATTTCCGATTGCACCACTCTTTTCTGTTGTGTCAACTCTGCTAATCTTTAATCATTGGGGCAATAGATAAGGAAAGGAGGTAAACAAGCTGGAAGTTAGTAGGAAAATGGAAGGAAAAGCAGGGGAAAAGGTGACCACTCTCAGAAGCTGACCCAGGAGACCAGACCTGGAGTGAGACTTGGAGAGCAGAGTGGGAAAGTAAGAAATAAAGAGCAGGCAGGAATGGGAGAAGGATGGCTTGAAAGGAGGGAGTCCCACTGATGGGAACAGCCACGTCTTTTAAGCTACCTACGCGTGGTGGTTTTCCTCTGAGCACAGAGTGGGAGCAGAGGTTTGTGCCTGCCATCACTGCTGTAGCTCTCAGTAGAGATCTGCTCACCAAGTGTCCCATTTGCTGCCCTACAGAGAGGGTACAGCCTTCTACTGCTAACCTTTACTTCCAAACTCAGGTAGCAATACATTTGCAGGGGTGGTGGCTAATGGGGAAGGTGTCCTGCACCGGTATACAAATGGAGAATCATGATATGGATAGAGGAACACTGAAGAGCCTGCCCAGAGGCCACTGAAATGAATGGAAAGAGCTGGTTGGACATTCAAGCCCTTGAAAGCTGAACGAACAATTCCCACCCTCTAAGCCACCCCCAGATGTTGTCACTCTAAGACTGCATCAATTTGACATTTGAAGATGAATATTCTGTATTCAGTGGCTCTCACTCCATGCTTTTGGCACTTTCTAGTGGTCCTGAGAGCTCCTTCTGAGCACAACTTGTTTTCCTTTCCTGATTTGTAACCACACCATAAGGAAACTGTGTATACACTGTACACTTACCTATTTTTCTCTGAGTGGGGAGTTGTGGAGTGGCTGCTGTACATGATTGCCTGTCAGGCACCAATTAGCAATCCATTCAGAATCCCTAAAGCTGTGATCCACAGCCGGGAGAGAGTTTGAGAACACTTGTTTTGAATTATTCTGCACAAATCTCAGGCCATAGATCTACAGCAAAATGAGATCATATCCCCATGTCTTTTAAACATCAAGACATCCAGGTATGCCTGTTTTTGAACAAACGAAAACAAATTTAAAGTGAAGCTTTCCATGTAAAGCAGTTTCCTTGACAGTATGTCTTATAAATTAATATAACTCCATCTGAAATACGATTTGCTTTTACGTCTCAAACTACAATGACATGAGTATTTCAGCTGTTAAAATATAGTAGCTAAACTGCTGGGTGCTGAATTCTTAAATGCATTACTGACATGAGTCTTTCAGTTGTTTTTTCCAACCTCTCTTCTCAAAAGCAAAGAGAAGTTGCTTAGCATTTCTAAAGCCCAACTTGTCAGTCATTTACTGTTGCTGAATTTTATATATTAAGTCTTTGAATCAGTACTGATAGTTCTTAACTAACCAGTTCTCTAACTTTAGGGAGGGAGCAGTGGAAGAAAACTAAGTCCCTGTACTACAGGGACTACAGGTAGAAAGTGAGGCTATATGGGGCTGCTGGTGTTCTCTGAAGGCTGAGTGCTTAAAGCAATCAAAGATAGGGAAAGTCTAAAATAATATCTTCAATAACAATCTGTTAATTCACAAGGACAAGGAAAAGAGCAGCCTTTGGTTGTATTGCTAAGTTTAAGAAATCTGCAAAGCACCAAAGCAAGAGGGAATCCAGCAGCAATTCCCAGGGCTCCTGGCTCACTCACTAGCTGACTTGATGAGCCTCTTTGATCTGGTATTGACATCATATCAGATCTCCTGCACTGTTTTGCCCACTTGCCAAAGCCAACTTCCCAGAAGCAAAAATGTGTGTTCCTTTCCTTGGGGTAATTTTAAACATTGACATGAAACAGACCTCTCACTCTTTCTCTGCTATGGTCTGCCTTTCGAGTAGTTCCTTCACTAGTGTCTCCTTAAAAACACTTGGAGGTCAATGCCAGGTTGGAATTGCAGTGTTCTCATCTATTGTGAGTCATGCGATGATTGGGTATTAAGTGTATGAATACCAAGAAGAGAAAAGAGAGAATATATAAGTTGGTTTGGGAGCCTGGGATTCACAGGCATCCAGGGTTTTTTAGATGCCTTGTGTAATGAAGATAGGCTTAATTAATCATTTTTAGCTACTCACAGAGTACTGTAGTACACAGAATAGTCACTGTTGTTTCAGTGATACGTGCAATTTTCATGGCAAGAAAGCAATTGTAAGTTTCCAGTACAATGTATGGAAAGAAGCCAATGAAAAAACTTTCCTCTTCTCTCTGCAAAGGAATTTTTGACATTGGAAATAAAAGTATAATCTAAGTTAATGGCTAGCTCAAGTACCATGTCTACACAAGCGCCGAAACAGCATGGGAAATATGCTGCTCTGTTCCCAACTACTTATTCCAGATCTACTTGTTAAAGAGCATCCCAGGCCCTCTTACGTTACCTTGCCTGTAATGTTGACCCTGTATTTACTTGATTCAGCAGTATTAGGCATATTTAGATCCCGAATTTTCCCCACATGTTACTGGTTGCCATAGCCTCTTCATGGGGATTCTGGGAAAAAACCTCACATGAACTACAAGTGCCTAATACTGAGCTACCCCATGTAACTGTGCACAAAGAGATATCTATTTTGGGTAGGAAGTGTGGCAAATATGGGTACTTCAGGAGTTTGGGGACAGTGGTTGGATTTATTTTACTCTACTGTCTCCCTTTTGGATGTCAGTTGGCCAAGATTTTTCTCTCTCATTTAGTCGGCACTACTAGGGAGGAAATATGGCTGGAAAATTACTATGACAGTGCCTTAAAAAATTACAATGGCAAAACTGCCCTTAATCAAATGCCTAGTCATTAATCTTAAATACAAGTGGATTGAGTATCAGGAGGAAAAAACTCCTTGTTGGGGGTCAGGAGTAAAGGCATCCAGGTTGTTTGTAAAATATTAAAAGCTAGAGTTCACTGAGCATCTGTCTTGTGCATTTTAATTGTATCTCTATGAACCTGAACTGCGGGGCCCTCAGCGAGCCCTACTCTGTTGTGCTGGCTCACAAAGTTCAAAGCTAGGTTGTAAGTCGTTTTTATTTAGCACCTACTGACAGAAAGTACTGAAGGTGGAGAAACATTAAGTGCCACTTAAATCTGTTCCTGTACATCTTGTTAGAAATATACTGGAGTGATACTCTGGCTCTGAATTCATTGAGATTCATTAAAAAGTCCCCCTTGGCCGGATTATGCCATTGGAGAATCCTCAGCTCCCATCTGGCACTCAGCAGTGACTGCTTGAATCCAAAATCAACACACCACAAAGTCAGTACTACCAACTATTGATTCAGAAAACCTCGGTGTTCTTAACTGTGTCAAGGCAGAAACTGAGGGTGACACTGGTTTGCAAACAGAAAATGTGTCTAAAAAGGGCTGCTGAAGGTGCATGTAGCTGTTTTCTGAGATCACATCTCAACTAAATCGAAGTGCTAAAGGTGCTGGAGTTGGGATGTGTGGACAAGACTCTCCATCAGGACTCACTTCCTTTTTCAAAGGTAACATGAGTTTGGCTTCCCTGGAAGATTTGTGAAAAACATTAGGAAACAAAATAAAATACCAAAAGTGGGCTATTCTTGGGTGAGCCTGCCCCTAGAGAGAAAGCAATCGCTTTGATCTGAGCACTTGCCCAAGCCCGCCAAAGTCCATTTCAGCTCGCTGAGAGAGGCTTGGTGCACTGTTAATGCAATGAAATGTAGCATAAGTATTTGTTATTGCAGTGAGTATCAAAGGAGGCAGTACGGCTTTGCCACTTACTATAAAGTGTTTCCATGAAAATGGAAATGAATGCTACAGGGGTCTGTTCCCTCTGAATGCACAGGGGAGCTAGGCGCTGAAGGGTTGCTTTCATTATACCATTAACAGGGCAACTTACTTACTTTCTTTTTTCCTCCATCCCTCTTTCAGAAGCACAGGGGCTTGAGGCTCGTTCTTTGGGTCAGTCAGGCAAAGCTGTGTGTTCCCTGCCAGCCAGGGTAGTAAATCCCACTGTTGTTCCCAGATACCGTCCCTGGGCCCAGCAGAAATCCATCCCTTGTCGTCATTCCAGCTGCACTTTCTCTGCGGGGAGACGGCAGTCACCCATTTGGCGAGGAGGGGCAAGCTGTAATGTCTGGCCACAACCATCTACCATAAACCATCGCTTCCTGTTATGACACTCATATGTCTAAACTTATGAATTTATTTAGGTTGAACTGTCTAACCTGCTCCAGTAAGAGTGAACTCAGCAGGTACTAAGTCATGCAACAATAGGAAGCACCAAAATACAACTTGCAGTATTAGGTCTTGGAATGAATTTCAGTTTAGTTTTGTTCTTTGAAAACTCTCCCACATGTTATCCAGAAATATCTTTCCCATTTCCATTTTTACTTCTATTTTAAAAGTTATTATTGGTATTCTTATTATCTGGCCATAGCTTTTTCATTTGTGTATCTCCCTGATTAGCAGAATAGAAATTTTAGAAATTGCAAATGTAGATCTTGGGCCACCAAGAATAAAAGAGAAAGTATTCTGTTTTGATTTATACTCTGTCTTGATTAGGGAATTCTTTCTTTGTCTGGAAGCAATGTGATCTGATTGTTAGAAAAGGGGAGACAGACCTTGGGGACACTTGAGTTCTTTCCTGGCTCTGTCACTCAGTCAGATTCTTTACACCTAAATCTACCCTTTGGGTTTATTAGTGGGTATAAGAACACCAAACCAGCATACCTGTGTGTTATGAAACTTAATTAATTTATATTTTTGAAGCTCTTTCAATTTATCACAATGGCGAGCTTTTATAAAACATGTAACTGCTTATTTTTAAAGGTGTAAGGTAGTTTCCCCTCTTATGAACACTAATTTAAGTTGATCACATTTTGAGTACAATCACACTATATTTCTTTCTAGAAAACATTGAATTTAGAGATCCGTTGTGAGTTCCATCTTTACACCTGTAAATAGTAATATCTTGAATGTGTGAGCATGTATGCGTGTGGCCATATATGTCTGTGTGTATTTATATATGCATATTTATACACACACAAGCAAGAGAAGAGATAGTCTTTCCAAATAGTCTGGAAAATCTCTAGGACTCCACAGCTGGCAGTGCATTTCTTTTATTTAAAGAAAACTTACGCAAAAAGCTTGTGTGCAGTCAAAAACTTCCCTGGCTCTAATTAATTAATATGAAGTGTAAACAGATCATGAAATATTTTTTAGTGCTTAATACATAGAAATGTCCTGTGTTGATGCTAATGAAAAAGTAATGCCTGGAATATTTCACATTGCGGGGCCTGGGGACACAGATCCACGGAGAAGCAATTCATACCAAACTGCTTTACAAGTGCAAAGATTCTGTTAGCCTGAAGCTACAGTGCTACGTAATTGTGAAGGGGGTTGGGGGGAAAGAGCAGAAAAACCCCAGCCTTCCTCTGCCCTGTGTTTGCTGAACAGTCATTTTTTTCAAGCCCTGGTAATGGGTCATTCTCTCAAAAAACAATGATACCAATATTTCAGCGAAAAAGGATTTTTAATCTGCCGTATTCTCAGTGTATCTCCTCACCTCACTGAATAGTCTGTCATTGCAACTGATTCTTGAGATCTGATCATTGCAAGGGAAGTTAAGGAAATATCTGAAGACCATGAAAACCCAACCCTCTCCCCTGGAGAATAGTCTCTTAATTGTAATAGCCCATTTTAATCATTGTGATTGTTTAAAATATTATGAACAGAGGGAAATAGGGAAGATAATTGTGCTTCAGCAGTCACAATCTTTTGTTATCACCTCAGCTTATTGGAGATTTAGCTCTGTATAGTCCCAATACTTCCTTCACATACCAAGTGGCCTTAATTATGTGGGCAGCTAGAATTCCTCTTGAGAGAGAGGCTTGGATAGCGAAACAGCAGGTAAGAAATGCCTCTTCCTTACTTCTTTGTTTCTTCCCAGTCCCCTGTAGCTAAGGCTGCATATGTGGCTGTCTCTGTCTTTGTGACACTTTAAATGTGAAACAAGTAATTTAGTTGAAAATTTTCTGTTATTTTTTTTACATGCTTCATATGCTGGGTTAAAATCCATTAGCATATAACAAAAATCGGAGCAGATGTAGTGCAACAGATTCCTTAAGGGAGTCCATATTTTTACATATTTTGTAATAAGGAAACTGTCACTCCCAGATGGTATCTAGCTAATACTGGTGGTTTGCTTGCTGATAACATACTAAAAAATAAAATTAATTGTATTCTATTTGATGACAATGAAGCCATTATCATATATAATTCACACTTAAAGGAAGCGTCCAAATGATGGTCTCTCGCAATAACTAAGCTTTCCCCAGTCTCTGTGCCTATCCCTTCTCCTCTGCCTCAAAAATTCTTTCACAATTTGTTGCAGCAGAAACCTCCAGCTGCAAAGAGTAACAGCCGTTCATTAGCAAAGCTGGAAACCAGTGTTAATTTGTACTGGGAATCTAGGCCAGCAGTACCTCAATACACTCATCACAAGCTTCATCCTTTACCAGTGGTTCTCCAGCTACTCTGGTTTTGATGCCACTGTTATATATTGCAGCAAAAGGAAACAATTGACCTTTTCATCGATGCCACTGAATGGTGCCTATTTGGTCATGGGTTTGAGTAGTGCAGGAAGTATCCAGAGCTGACACTTGGTGTGAAAATGAAAATCATTATCCAGGGTTTTACACAAAACATCCAACACTGATCTGTAGAATATGTTCAGCATAAAGTTAAAATGCTCCAAATATTCAAAAAAACACAAAAATCTGAAAAAAAAAAAAAGAGGTTTTTTTCTAATTAAAAACTTCTCAATTCCGTTTTTGGGCGAAAACTTCAAGACTTCACAGACTGGTCAGTTACAACATGATAAGAGGAAAATTGCTGAGTTCATAGGATTTAAGGTTTTTGGTGAGGTTTGTTGGCATCAGACACCAGAACGGGCAGCTCAGAAGAACTTTCCTCGTCTCTTTCTGTCCTACCACAAAAATACACAGTTTTCAGGAAGCCTGTGAAGAAACTGCCCTTGAAGTTGAGGGATTGTGGTAAAGAGCAATAAGGGAAGATAGATTTTTTCCTTCTTAAAGTTGACATTGGGCAGGAATTGTAGATTCCTGACTCTTTCTTGAGACCACAGCAGTGGTTCCCCAGGCCACAGATAATGTGTAGGTGTTGGTACCAGTCTGCAAATGGGAAAACTGGAATAGAGGAGTGAAGTGACTTTTACCAAGTCATAATATCCCTTAGTGCTAACGCAGTGATGGAATCCACGTGTCTGAATTCCCAGTTCATTGGCCTGTCCGTTGGGTGCTGCCTTAGCACGAGGATAGAGTGAAGAAAAGGAGAGATTTCTTCCAGTGGTGTTGGGTATGGAAACAAAAAGCTATTTAGCTGTGCAAAATAGAGAGAGTTTGGCAGGACTGACTAGTTTAAATAACTATTCAAGGAAACATCTAACTTGATAATAATGATTTCCTCCTCTCCTTACGACTGTAGAGTTATAGGGTGAAGAATACAGTCTGAAGGGTCTAAAATGTGTTTGCCTGTGTTCATTCTAGGTTATTTATGCTTTCTGTTTAATTTGCTTTCTGGTATAAGCACAAAGTGATATGAGCAGAAACAGATGAGTGCTGTTCCACTTGGAGAGTTGGTAGAGAAGGACAATGTTGTAGCCATCTCTGTCTCACAGGAAGTGATTTTACATGCTCCGAGGCCATTGCCTCAACTTGGGAACTCACAGCCAGCACAGATCAAAATAAAACTACCTGAAGCTATTGGCAGACATTGCAGAGGAAACAGGTCTCAATATACATGTAATTTTAGTAAAACATTACTTTATTTAAAAAAATCACAGCTCAATTTTTGTAAAGTACTATGTAAATCTTAGCCACTTGTAGTCTTCCATCCTCAGTTGGAAGGTTCTTAATAATCAGAAAGGATTATTTTACTTAATTTTTCTTATTTTATTTTGCTTTCTTTTGTTCTATTTTAGAAATGAAACAGCACTGTGAAAATAACAAGAAAGTAGTGAAGTTTCAGTCCCTCAGTAGAATTTGTCCCATGCTTTCACCTTTCATTTCAATTCAAAGAGAAGACCTTTCTTCCCAGGTCTTCCTCTGCCTCATATCTCACAAAACCTGTTCTTGTAAGGTTGCAGCCCCAAATGGCAGAATCTCATGAAATAGCTATTCCTGTCATGTTTCACTTACCTGGTGACTAAAGTGCTTTAGACACTGTCCATAGTTATCAAGAATTTTGGGATTTGGATAACAGGTTTTCTCAAAGAGAATTTACCCAGCTCCAAATGCCTTGAACTCACTTTGTAATCCTTGTCTTCCCCAGTCCCAAGCACCACCTGTCTGCCCTTTTTCTAGTGCATTAAGTACTAGACAACTGTAATATTTTATTTTGCATAGTTTGAATTCAAACTTCAAATATCCCTTGAATAATAGAATATTTACCTCTTCGAACTTTACTTCTGTATGTTAGCTGACATTATAAGATCTACCTACAGAAGACACATGCCAGAAAAAGCATCATTGCTTTATGTCTGTGGACCTTAACTCTCTCTCAGCCTTCCTCATTAAGACATCACAGCTGATGTGTTTTCTCCTCTGTGTTTTAATGCCTGAGCAGAAGATGTATTTTATTCATGATTTGGTAGGAAATGTGTCTGGTGGGAAGGAATTTGGACACCATTAAAGCAACCTGAAATTCCACCATGGACGCTGGGAGGGAGCTCTTTTTTCTTAGCCACATAAAGCATCTGCTTAAATTCTCAAGTGTGGAACGTGCAGACTTGTTAGGCAAGATTTTAACAGACTGTTTGGCACCGAGTGCAATTTTCCCAAAGACCTGGCAGTGGAAATAGTTTAAATAATGGTTTGTCAAATACTCATCAAGAGAAATGCTAATTGATGCCTCATCTGAATCGAGCGCCACATGATACCGGAAAGGGAATGGACATTTCCTGTTTCTTTCCTATTCTAGAAAAAGAGATGCTTCCCGAGAGACTGGTAACGTTAGATTAGATTTATCCCACCTATAGGACTATTCTGTAATGTAGATTAGTTTGTGGCATGCTTTATTTATTATTTCACTGAGTGATGTGTGGCTTCACGAACCTGTAGTATATTTAGTGCCAGTGTTGCTTAGATGCCCTTTTACCAAATGCCATTTTGAACTCCACGTCAACATTTGAGTTCTGGTGTCTTTCGTTCCTTTGTTCCTTGAAGTTTTTGGGTTCAGTTTTGCTCTTCAAGCCAACATGGGGACATGAGGATAAAGCACAGCTGTGGCTGTGGGACTGGAATGCCAGCTGGCCACAGCGCTGCAGCAGCACCGCAGGGCCGTTGGGTGAAGCCAATCTCAACTTTTTCAATAAATATTAAAGAGACCAAGACTTTGAATGGATTTGGAGTCTGAAACCAGAAACCAAATCTAAATGTCAGAGCGGGTCCCTATCTGCAGAGTAAACTGAACTGAATGTTCAGACCCCAGCTTTGGCAAAGAAATCAAAGCCATAAATCCAAATCTGCTTTTTGTATTTCAGACCCTCTTGTGACGCTAATAATACTTTGCCCTTTCACAATCTCCAGTATTTTAGAAACTTTGAAATGATTTATCAAATGAGTCAGGCTTCCCAGCCAGGCTCACATGAACTAGTTTGCTGGAAATACCACACGAAACCAAGGGCAGGATTGGGCTGTGGCTGAATTTTTGCTCTCTTTGTAGCTGTGTGTGGATACCAAGACTGTAATAATCTATATCTCTGTAACTCTTCCAATACAGTCCCTGTGTCAGAAGCCTAAGCTCCTTGTGGATTCCCATAACTTCCAAGATGCAGGTGTGTTACATGTCCTCACATAGACTTATTCCTCTGTTGCTGCCAAAAGGCTTTGACAGAGAACAGGACAAAGTGGTGGATGCTCTTGGTGCAACAAAGTCAAGCTTTGCTTTGTCACTGAGTGCCTACCCCAATATTAGGAATATTAAAAGATCCACCCGAGGCTCTAAGGGGAGTGAGTGGCAGAGCTGAGACTAAAACACAGAACTGCTGAATCCATGTGTTCCTCGGAGCCTTTATGTTCAGAGAGAATAGGATTATTTAGCATCAAAGGTACCAGTAGCAGATACAGGGCATCTTCATTCATCATGAATAATGCTGTTAGTGAGAAATAATAGTATTCCTTAGTATTGATGATAATATATTGAGCGTTAGCAGAGCCTTCTGCTGAGAGAGTTATCTAGTGAAGTGAATTATGGAATTTTACTACCTGAGTACAAGGACTGATATAAATGATCATCTCTGTGGCAATGAATTGGTTTAAAAAGGCTTCGTAAGAACTTGCCTAATGCTCATAAATTAACATTAAATATGAGATGGGTTATCTAATCACATGCTTTCAGGCAAATTCCTTTTTAATATGTATGTACACTGCTGCTGGAAATACAGAAGATATATCAGAGGAGATATTTCATGCCATAAATGGTTACATTCGATAACTCTGTATTAGTTCTTGTCAGTTACAGAATTTCTTTTTTTACCATCAAAATTTGTACACATAATCCATGTTAAAATAACATTTAGAGACAACTTTAACCCTAAATATGCCTGTGGTTTCAGACTAAGGCTGGAATTTCACTGATCCTTTGATATGAAATACTGGAATAGCGGGTTCATTTGTCTCAAGTAAAAAGCGGGGTTGAATCAGTGAGCTGCTGCACATCTTCTGCAAACTGCTGAGGCTCAGGAGCATCCCAGGATGCGTCCACTGCAGCCTTTGGTATATTTGGTAAGCCATACTCCTGATTGCCACCCCCTCAGAAACATTGCTGGAAGACTTGGTGAATACACCAAAAGCTGTTCTGAACTATCCTTATGCTGGGGCAGATTAATCTAGTGGATTTAATGAAAGAAGAGTAGAATGACCAAAACACAAATACCTAGTTTTCCCTGGATTAGCTGGGTAAGGGAACATTGGTGCCCCAGGTTAAATAGGAATTTTTTCCTGCGCCATTCCTTCCGATGAAAAACACTCAGTGTTTTGAACTCTAAACAGGGACATTTACTGTCTTTTGTGGTGCTCGTGATTCAAACAATTCCCTTCTCAACCTGACAGAGGAGATCTGCACTAGAAAACTGCTTCCACCTGTTGTAGTGACTGGAATTTTAAGCTGGGTTAACTGTGGAGCCCCATTTGGAAATAGTTTGTAAAATGCTTGAATCCTCTGGGGGTGGTTGTATTATACACCTTGTAGTTGCTGAACATTTCAGGACTTAAACTTTATCTCTAAGTCAATCACCTGGGGATCAAGCTAGAGGACTGGATAACAGTTTTACTAATCAAAACAATTTTCTGAATATTGTTGAGTTCCAAGAAGTTTTCCCTGCCATCTGAAAACACAGTGAGAGGACGCCAAGAACAGAATTATAAAACAAACTCTTTAAATCATGTTGTACTTGGAGTTTGATTTCCTAGACTTTACAGTGAGCAATAATAAACTAATTATGATTAAACTGATAAGGAGGACTCTAAGAGTCAGCCAGGAAAGTCTTTCATAAATAAACAAGAAGGAATGCTTGGTCTCAGAGTTGACATGCATCAGAAAAGCTTCTTTTTGCCTTTTCAGAGTCAGCTCTTAAAAAAAAAAAATCCAAAAACCCACCAAAAAAGCCCAAACAAAAACAACTCCAAAACAGTGGAATAAAATATGTATTGTTAGTATTAAATAAGTCCCATTTTATCTTGAATCCCATGACATCCTTCTGACCCCAAGGAACTGGCTCTCAGTCATGTTGAAGCAGCATTATTACTGTTGTTGTTATATAGCAAAATCAGATCTAGACTTAAGACTTCCTAAGAGAGGAAATAGTTTGTATCTGGGTTTCTGTCTTTGGCCTATTTTGAATAGCATTTGGGTTTCTCAGTTATAACTGGCAAGAATTTATTCGGCTTAATACATGAACATTTCTTCCCAATAGGTTAGGTCAGCTGTGAGGTTTAATCAGTGTTCAGATTTCTGACATGCTGCTCAAGGGCATATCATCTGAGCAAATAAACAACCAAGGAAAGGCCTGTATACCACAGGGATGATGTAGGATTGCAGGGGATCAGTTCCACTCAGGTGTTTATGGTGGTAGTGTCTTTTCATGGCAGATGAGAGATGACATTCCGTATTACACCCTGTATCGCACCAATATGGATAAAACAAACAGTTATTGTTGTTTCCCCTTTGGAGCACTGTTGTCTAAAGGACTGAACTGAATGTGTGTGCTCCCCTTTGAAGCATGCTGCTCCTTCCCACTAGCATTGCAAATGTTTGGCGTCTTTTATGAAAGGAGCATATTTTCAGTGTTTTCCTTCATTTTAATTTTCACACTGAACCTGCCTCTGGGTAGTCATAGTCCTATTATAGTTCTTTTTCCTAAAGTTACAGCTCTAAATTAAGTCCTTTGATTTCCAAGACAAGAATGAAAACAGTAGTGGGGACCAGAATCTTCTTTTTCTCTTGCTGTCCTATCCATACTTGACAGTACTTTGGAGAAGAAGGGGCATTCAGCCAAGGAATGAAACTTAGAGGCAACCATATCAGCCTCAAAGGTTTATTTATTTAATTAAGTCATCATCAGGATGGAAAAATACTCTCAGTTGCCAGAGAGTTGCCTGTTCCAGGCTCAGGGAGGGTCAAAGTGCACGCTTGCAAGTTATATGTTACCAGGATTTGAACAAGAAGCTTCACAAAATATTGCCCTTTGATCTAGAGTGAACCATTTCTGCTGTGGGCGCTTTGTCGAGCAAGGAGGAGAGGGAGAAGGGCTGGGAAATGGACTGGTTTTCTCTCCCACCGGAGTAATGTGTGCCTTAGAGCTCACTTGGCAGCTGTTTTAGTGTCGAGTGGCATAACTGGACATAGCAAGCCTGAAAAATACTGGAGGATGAGTGAATGAGACCACTTCAGACAGTGAGAGCAGCCTCCTGCTGTAGGAAAGAGCTACATGATCCGTATAATGTCCTTCAGAAACAGCTCAGTTCCCTCTGTACAACTTGCCTCTATTGCCAAGGCAGTGATGAGGGATTCTGAGAATTAAAAACTCTGGCTATCTCATACAGCTGGAGAAATTTCCATCACTGAGCCACTAGTGGTCCAAAAAAAGCTCCCAAATCCCTTTATCAGCAAAGTTCCTCAAGGGCTGGGGTGGGAGCTTTCCAGTGAGTGCAGCCAGAGGCACAGCCCTGTACCAGCAGGTATCTCTGTGCCTTGGCCCTTCATCTGGTACAAATTGGCCCCATTCTTCTGGTCTGGCTCTGCACTAAACTTGCTGGACAATGTTTGCTGTCATTTTAAATAGCACTGAACATTTTTAAGAAAGATTTGGGAAGTATATATTGCCTTAGACGACTTCTAGTAAATAGCTCATATTTGTTGCTCTTCCACACTGGGAATGCGTCCGAACTTTAGAGACAAAAACATCCTCTGGCAGGAGCAATTTTAGTAAATCCAGGGTGCATTTTAGTGAGGCCTCTCAACTTTCCAGTCAGCTCGGTTGTTGATTTTTAAATAAGTCTTGCGAGCATCACTCTCAGCTCTTTCATGCTCCTCTTATTGACTTCGTTTGTCTCTCTGAGGGGTGTGTTGCTGCAATATTCTCCTGTTCCAGGGTTGCACCAATTTCTCATGAAAATTAACCTTGTTGATCATCTCTCAGGACAGCCATGATGTCCTTTAGCTAACTTCTCTTTTTGGTCAATGAAACACATCAAATGCACTCAAAACATATACGAGTTTTTCAATAATCGAGACACATTTCGCCCCACTAGCAATGAAGAAGCTGTGCTGTGATTCTTCATTTTTATTCATTTTGATTCTTCAGAATTTGCTTCCTCAAAAGCTAATCCTCCTGCAGTCTTGTTCCTATGGGTTACTCTTTGTGATGTTTGGAAGTCTCAGCAACATCCACACTGAGGGCAGCAAGTATGGTTTTGCTTTTGGATGATACCACATATAAATGTCAGTCAGCTGTGGAATATGAAAATCTATCTGAAGAGATACTTTTGGCTTCTTCCAGGATGCACAAATAGTTAATTGAAATTGCCTATGAATTATCAGCGATGTACATTGTTATCTTGCTTGAAAACCAGAAGAATTAGCTTTAAAATTTGCTATTTTCACCCAGGCACAGTTCTGGTGATCTTCCCAGACAATGACCTTTTTTTTTTCCCCCCCAAAAAATATTGCTTTATATTCTCTCTGGCCTTAGCCAGAATCATTACTTTCCTCTTCGTCATACTGAGACTCAATAGCATTGTAATTATTTCTGACATATGGTATCATCTATCCACCTCTCCTTCCAATATGTCCAAATAAAAGAGGAATACCGCTGTGGCCACTAGACCATAGTTTCCATCAGTTAATACTACTTCATGGCTCTCCATTCATGGGGGAGCACGGACCTAAACTTCATGTGCAGGGTGATGGGCCGTGCCTGGAGCCCTGGAATTTTGCTGCCTTATTTCAGCTCCCTCAGAACTGGAAATTACAGCTCCAGTTTACTTCTCCAGTTTTGTGGCAGAAGGCCAATGATTCTATCTGAGAGCTTTTTCTTTACCTTCATTAACCCCCAAATGTTGCTGTATTCAAAACATCCATAGAGAGCGTATTTATCATTCATTTTCTGTTCATGTTGATGTGGGAAAACACGTGCAATCAATATTGAATCTCTTTCAAAACAACTTAAAATGGGAATACATATTGCTCTAATCTAAAAGTAATCATGATGATAAATGATGAAAAATATGCCAAAAAGTGAAAATCCTGGTTTTAGAAATTCTGTAGTTATGGGTATGTGTATGGGCCTACATATATATCTATTGTTTACCAAGAAATGAAATCTCAAAACAGAATTAAATTAGAAAGGAAAAAATTGCTTTTAATATTTAATTTTGTGCTCATGTCTAAACCTCACATGCCTAGTTTCATTCATTAAATGTAACCTGGTCATATATTTTATTTACCTATATAAAAATAGCCTCAAGTTCATCTTAAAAAATACACGCGTAGATTCAGCCATACTAATCCATCTCCCACAGTTATTTCTTTATATAAAATAAAACTCCAAAGCAATATAAGCTGTGAAACATAACTGTCTTTCCTTATATTTATAGTTCCCCAACTTGTTTGCTGTCCCCTTTCAGACTGAAGGTAAAAGGCATTGTGTTATTAAAGAAGATAAAGATAAATTTAGATTGAAGATAAATTAGACTGTGGTTTGGTGAACATCTTAACAGTGTAAATCAACCCTTCTAGCAAAAGAAGTCTTGCCTCTCTTCATGGGTACTGACGTCCTACCGGCCCTGGCAGAGTTAGATCAAGGAGCAGATCCACCTGAAAACCAACCTGGCACACAGAGACATTTCTTTTCTCATTGTTTTGTCAGAGCACAAATGAGTGGCCAAGGACTAGAGAAGGAGAGGACTGCATTGCCATTTAAAACCAGTACTCAGGAGTTCTGGGATCCCCAGGAACTCACTGGGAAGAAACAGTAGTTTCCAATGTACCTGAAGAGTAAAAAATACTTCTAGGCACTGCAGCAAATTGAATGGTTTGGACCATGAATAGCTTTCATTTAAAAGTGGTATTTGAGGGAAGAAGTAAATTTTCAATTGATTGAAATTTTGGTTTGGATTCTCAAACAGAAAAGGGCCTCTTCACTTCTACATTTTAAAATGTACCAAAAAGATAATTCCTATAAAAAGTGAATTTACTGATAACTATTTATGAAGCTGGCAATAATATTTTTTGTCCTGAGTTAAGAAGAAAAATCATAAGAGCAGCTAAAACATGAGGTGGTTCCATTCTGTGTGTTTTGAAAGAGTAACTTCAACATTTGACTTAAGTCTGGCTTCTCACAGCGCATCAAGTTGAGCAGCAAGACATGGTTTTGCCTCATTAGGTCAGCAATGCCAACCACCAAGGCAATGCAGCTGGCTCTGTGGTACCAGTAAAGAAATTATAAATACATGCACACATGCTTGTAGCATCAGCCCCCAAATGAAGACATAAGATCACGGAATTTTTGAGGGGGGTAGAATCAGTAACACGGATTATAGTAAAAACATAGTGAGTCAATTTGGGGCTATAAATACTCTGGTTTTCTGTTATGGTTTTAATCTTTATTAAATTGGATGATGCTTATTTATTTTCGTTCGCATGTGCCTACGTTCCAGTATGTAGTTTGTTTCTGCATACGTAGGCCTGTAAGACTATAACATATTTTGCAGAAGTGTTCTAAGACATAAATGCTGTTAGTCCAAATCCTTATCTGAGAAACCACACAGACACCAACACGCACACAGCCTTTAGTATTTCCCTCTGCATTTTTACAAACAATGACAAACCATTTGTGGTGTTTTTAAAAAAAAACAAACAAACCATGCAATATTTTTTGCATTTCTGAAGAAGAATTTAAAACATCTTTTTGCTTTCTATACTTCTTTTAATGGCTTTGCATATTACTTTTCATCTAAACTCAGTATTTGAACATACACTTATCAGGCGCCTGTTTTCTTTGTTGCTTGTAATTACTGAATAAGTCGGAATCATAGCCAAGGAAGTCTGTGTGGGATTACATCTGGAGTAGTGTAGTGTAGCAACAGAGTTTCTACTCTCATAGATTTGATCTTAATGATGGGCTACACTTTCATCTTTAAAAAAAATCATTTTCTGCAACTCGCTGCTTTTTATACCTCAGCTAGAAAATGCTGTTTATTGTTCAGTTTCCCTTGCATACAGTGTTTGTAACTATAATTGAAACTTAAAAGCTACGAGCTTGAATAATTCAATCAGAAAGCATATTGTTTTTACTGTTCTCGATATGAATTCAAACGATCACATTATTGTGATGTTATAATATCAGAACGTATTTATTTTTACTTGCACAGTCATAGAAGGGAGTGTTTCCTTCAAGAAAAAAACAGCGAAAAGAGGGGAGAAAATAATAACGATAAAAAAAATAGATGAGCTTTATCCGTGGTGGGGTCCTCTGGTCTAACTGAAGCGAATGAGATATCTTGTCCCCTCCAGCAAGCGCCTGGGCTGTCGCTAAGACTCTTTCTATCAGTGCTGCTGCTTGCACTGAAAGTGCCCCCGAGGCTGAGTGTGATCATGTCGGGTAGGACACGCGTAACCTCCTCCTCTGAAGGCACCTCCGTTACCCGGTGTGTCACTGATACCACGCTCGTGGCTCTCAGATGTCAGCTCGGGAAGGCACGGAGAGAAAAGCATCCCTGCTTCCTGTGCTAACGAAACGCCTTGTGGAATTACAGCGGGAGAGAATAGCTCCACGCAAGCTTACGTTGATGTCTCTGGATACCTTTTCACCCCAGAATTAGCTGGTTTGCTGTAGAACAAATCGAGGTTCATACGTTTTGTGTTCAGTGCAGATTTTTTTTTAATGGATGTAAAAGACAACTGAAGGAAAATCCTGATGTTTTAATTAAATTATCAGCTATCATATTCTCTGGGTTAAGGCAAGCATTGAAAATAGAATGGATAAAAGTGTGGTGTCTAATGCAAGCACCATGTATTTTATCTCAACGCCACAGCAATTTTTTACATTGTTAAAACATCACATGTGACTTTTGGCTTAATATGGTTGAAGCAGTTGGTAAGAATTACCAGTAATATGGAAAGGATTCATTTTTTCCTTTATTGCTATGTTTGGATAAAGCATTATATATAATCATCTACTGTTAGGTAGTGCCGTAGCTGTACCTGTGGAATTAGGCCTAGGAAGAAAAACTGTCCTCACTCCCAGAATCATGAATCTGAAATGTTCTTATTTGTATAGATTTTCATTATGTCCTTAGCATAATTTCAGCACAAACGGAGGGCTTAGCCAGACTCCCATGGTGTGTCCTCCGTGTAAGGAACAGCTTAGCATCTTTTTCTCTGCTTACCAAGCTTAACACCTGTAAAGCAACCACTCCATTATGCAGTAATTCCCCTTATTCTTAATTCAAAATAACAAAGTTAACAGAAGAATTTGGGTAATGAGAAACTATATTGTTTTGGCCTCTATTCTCATTCATTGTCTTCTTTCCATTTGGGAGAGGGGACAAGGGGAAGTGAAAAACCCTTTTATTTGCAAATTCATCCATATCGCTTTATAAAACGAAATATTAGAAAATAACACGATTTATTGAACATTTCAGCAAGGCCTAAATGACACAGTCTGCTAAGAAGCTCGTTTTTTCATTATGAGATCTGATGACGGGGGTAAGATCAGGAGCCCCCTGCCAAGAAGACACACAGTAATAAACTTGCAGAAAGCTTTCACTAACACCTATCAGTGATGATGGTTCCCCCTTCCCTTACCTCAAACATTGCCCAAATGGGGATGTACGGAGAATCTCCCAACTGACTGTCTTGTGAGGTAAAATGAAGAAAGCCTTAAACTTCACAATTGCCAATAATGAGCAATCATTACTCAAATTACACCAAGCACTGATTAGGTTTAAAGTAATGAAGAAAACAACACGATCAATCATCATCAACCCAAAAGAAGTCAATCTGTGCTAGAGATACGGCAAGATCTTAGTGGAGGGCTCCATCTACAGGGTTTGGGAGATGAGAGAGAAAAACCTTCACATCGCAATATCTGAACAAGATTCCCCCTGCTCCCTACTCTGCTCACATTTTTCTTACCAATATCCAAAAGCCACATGCATAAGGGATTTTTTTCCCCCCTTTCTTTAGCTGCACAAAAATTAAAAGGGATTTATCAAAAAATTAAGGTACGGAAACTTTTTGGAAGGACGTTTCTTTGCTGCTGAACTGGGATGTCTGTTTAAAAGCAGAAATGACAGGAGTTAAATACCTAACATCTATCAAATAGTAAAATTGTACTGAAAGCTCTGACTGTGCGAACAGCATCAATGGAAGCTGAGGTTTTTAATGCAATTTGTATTAATAGGTTCTAGCCACAGAAATAACATTGGAAAAGCACAAATTGCATGGAAAATTCCCATTTGACAATTTTCATCGGCTGCTAAATAGAAAATTCCAAATAAACACAAAGCATATTTTGAAAAATCCAGAGGAAATTCATCCAACCCCACATTTCTTAGGCACAGAATAAGATTTTGATCCCAGCCACAGATTGGCTCTAGTAAAAAAGAACCCATTGTATTTTAAAAATAGGAAAATAAAAAGGATGATGGTAGTTATGTTGCTATTCCATGCACACATGTATGTAAACTTTAAACTGTGCTAATGAGTAAAGTTAATATATGCATTTTAGGAAAAAAGTATTATTCCTTGGGAATAATTTCAATTAAAATACGTTTCCTGCCCATGTGCTGAAGGCATTAAAAAAAATTATTTTAAAAGAAAATTATTTAAAATTTAAGCGTAGGAAAAGACAAAATTAACATTTCAATCAAAGTCTGCTGAATGTAACAGAAGTTTCCCTACTGACATAATTCACTTTTGAATTGGGGATAATCATTAGAAATAATGAGATACAAATGAAATCCTAGTAAAAAAAGCATGACCGAAGGGAAATAAAAAATAATACACAACAATTCTAGTGCAGGTTTACATTATAAAGCCCCTTGTGGAGGAATCCTAAAAATTTAAGGGAAAATTCCTAACTTTTCATTCTTTTCCTTTGAACTGTTCAGCACTATGGGGCAGAAGATGGTTTGTCTCTTACTGAATTCTCTAAGTGGCCTGAGATAATCTATGGGAATAATATCATCATCACTAAAACTTAAATTTGGTTAGAGTAATTTTTATTAAAACAGTAGTTTAACATCTTGTAGCAGCAGTAAATTTAATGTAGTTTATCAGAACATGCTTAATATTTGTGGACAATAAGGAAATTATGAACAAGTCAAGGAATTTTTATACTGAAACCTATTTTTTGATAAAGACAAACTTAAAGATGAGGATGTGGTTGGCTGAGCTACAGATTAATTTGAGTACTTGCCTAAATAAAGCACCGTGAGGAGTACTGTAAAGCTAAAAAGTGGTTTGAGAGTTAAGGTATTTGTGGAAGTCATTTGGAAATAGTTGAGTATTTTGAGATTCTTTTGTCTTTACTCCTGAAAACACATAGTCTTCATGGAGGTAATTGGGCTGTGCCCTTACGGAACTGTTGTGTGGCCCTATAAATATTAAATGGCAATAAAGTCCTTTTCAAGAAAAAAAAATTAATAGTTTGTTTATTAAAATTTGAATTTACTTAAATGAGCCTTGAATAATATTGATTCCCTTTTCCTCCCTCTGCCTTGCAATAGAGAAAAAAAGGTAATTTATACCAACGTGCTTCAAAGTTCATCTGTGTTATTCCGAAGTTTTATCTTTTTATGGAGTTTCTCTATTTCCAAGTTAAAATTTCTATGTTAAAATAATACTTTCTCCATTGCTGGGGATGGTCTTTTTACAAGGGCATTCAGTGACAGGACAAGGGGGAATGACATTAATCTGAAGGAGGGAAGGTTTAGATTAGATATTAGGCAGAAATCCTTCCCTGTGAGGGTGGTGGGGCCCTGGCACAGGTTGCCCAGGGAAGTTGTGGCTGCCCCATCCCTGGAAGTGTCCAAGGCCAGGTTGGATGGGACTTGGAGCATCCTGGGCTAGTGGAAGGTGTCCCTGCCCATGGCAGGGACTAGATGGTTTTTAAGGTTCCTCCCAGCCCATATCATTATAGGATTCTATGATTTAATGCAAACAGTGAATCTGCTCATTAACAGAAAGAGCAGGAAGGAACTCTGATTGCAGAAGGAATGACTTGGCAGTGCAAGGTAAAGCAAGTCTGTTGTTAAGGTATTAAACCAAAAATAATTCCTTTGGTTCTGTTTGCTGCTTTTCAGACCTTTTAGAAAAAGTTGTAGAGAGCAGAGGCAAAAATTATGTCTGTAATGAAAGTGGAAGGTAGAGTCAGTCCTTGCGGAGGTGAGCTTCCCACAGAATTTGTGGACTTTGAGGATCCTTGTGAGTCCCTCCCAACTCAGGATATTCTGTGATGGGGTGTTTGAGTGTGTGTGGACCCTGAGGGTACAGCCTGGGCTCATGCAGTGACCACTGGGCACACTGCCCCTCACCACAGATGAAGACAGCATCTTGGTGGGCTCTCTCTCTGAAGGCCTCAGACATTGCTGTTATAATGAGACAATAAATAGCTAATCTGACATTAAAATATTGTAATCACAGCAGACAACTCTATTTAATCTTTCATTATGCTGTCAGATAGCAATTGGTGTGTGATGCACAAGTAGAAAACAAGGGTCAGTAGCATCTTGAAAGTCATGTCCAATAAATTTCTTCTAAACCCCTCTGACCTCAGTGCAGAACACCATCTCACAGTATTGCTTGGAGAAAGAGAGCAGTGTATTGATTCTGCAAGTTTGGAATTTGTCCGACACAGAGATTTCAAGAGAGGGACCTTGACCCAACTTCTTCTCTAGAAGAAATAAGTCCCAGATATTTATGGATCTCTAGGGGGGAAGAAAATGTGGAGTTTTTAGTGCCTTTGATGCTTTGCATCTCAGAACCATCCTGCTTTTCTTATAGCTGAGATCCTTGGATCTGAGCAGTGGCACAGGTTGCCCAGAGAGTTTGAGGAGTCTCCTTCTCTGGAAATATTCAAAAGCTGTCTGAACACAATCCTGAGTAACATGGTCTAGGGGACCCTGCTTGAGCAGGGAGGTTGGACTAGATGACCTCCAGTGATCTCTTTCAGCCTTAACCATTCTGTGATTCTTGTCCACTAGGAAATGGCAAGAAATTTCTTGAGTCCAAACTTCTGCTGACCTTTGTAAGAGGTCTCCTAAGTGCAAAACTTCAGTAGAATAGTTTCAGGAACAATTTATTCCTCCAGCAGATCACCTGAGAAGCACCTGGTCTGAGGCCCGGCCTCACCTCACTTCCACTGGGATCTTGAAAAGGAAGCTCCCTCAGCTTTTCAGATCAGAGGAAATCTAGGTAAGAGTATAGAAGAAAGGTGAATCTAGGGAAGCTGCTGTTACTGAGCTTCAGCCTCTGTATTCAGTGCAGAATATATTGTCAAGGCAATACAGAGCTAAAATCATGGACAGTGGATTGGGAATTGCAATAGAGCCAGCTGGGAATTTCCTAGAAAACACTTGTCACTGAAAACAGACCAGACCTGTTAGTGAAACCAATATTAGGTTTTGCAAAACTGTTTTTAATGAAGATTTCTCAGGTTTCAGACAAGAATCCCTGGTCAAAGCCAGGTTGGGGTGGGTGGGAGCAGCAGAAGAAAGAGAGTGTGATCTCCTTTCGTGTGTAATTATTCAGAAAAAGTACAACAATACAGAAGCTTGATGTATTTCTAGTCTTGTGCCTGAAGTCATTTATGTAAGACATAGGAGACAGTTCTTTTCTCAGCTTTGCATCAGAAACAGCCCCTGCTGGTACCTTCACCATACAGAGAAGAAATTACTTTTGTACCCATGTGTTTGTTTTCAGAGCAAGTGCTAAACAAGATTGGTCATGAGATAGTGAACAAGGTTTGAAGAGATCACCCCTAAAAAAAGTGTAACCACCAAAACACCCTTTATATGAAAGACTAATAATGTTGTGAATAACTTAATTACATTAGAAACAGGAAGACATGAGCACATGTGGGTTGAGCCAAAGCTGGAATTCTGCTGATGCTCAGCTTGGTGGTCCTGTGGGTAGGCAACATACACAAGCAATTGCTCAAGGCAACAACATTCTTTATTAGATTGATTAAGCACCAGGTTTACTTATTGTCGTTAGTAATGGATGCCAGATTTCTGCTTTGCTTATGGTAATAGGAACCAGCAGAGAGGAGGGAGTGTTACTGTGAGCCTTGGTCCTACTAGTGCTGTGGAATTTTCACACCTACCTTGTTTTAATGTGGAAACAAGCAGAAATGCTCCTCACCCAACACTTGCTGTGTGATTCATTGTTCTCTCAACTTAAAACTGAGATATGTGGAGGCTGATTTAGGTAAGATAAGAAATAACGGCCCTTTGTTGTACCATCCAAGTAACTCCCCGATTTCCTTTGCAATATTTGGGATTTCAACAAGGGGAATCGTTCTTGGGTGGAGCTAATAAAGTGCAGAAAAGGAAAAAATTGCATTCAAATTGGCCAAATGTACAATCCATGTGATGAATTCCCTCACCAGCCCCATGCCTACCCCAAAGAGTCACAAATTCCTCACTGCAGCCTATAGTGGGGGAATGCATCAAACCTGTAGGAAGGCAGGGGATGGAAGCGTGAAGGTTTCCACTGACCTCCCATTGCTGTGTGAGCTCTGGAGCAGATCTGTGCTACATAAACTGCTTAAAAGGTTTTCTTTGAGAGTCAGACTCAAGTTCCTAAATCACTTAAGTGCTCTTGAGAACGGTACCCATATCCTCCATACCCATGTCAAGTCTCTGTCACTTCTACTATCAAAATTTTCTCATAAACCTTTGATATTGCATTAATTAAAAATTATGTAGTGATATAAAACTGATGAATTCTTAGTTAACTAGTAAATGTCCTTTTCTCACTAGTGGTTGTTAACATAAACATCATCACATGGCTTAGATTTTACTTCATTATATACCATCTAATATAGAAGATGCAACATATTTTATCAATAAAAACAGTACTTTATGTGCTATATATTCCATCAAGACCTCATGCTTCTGTTTTTAGTTAGCTGCTATTTCCAATAGTTAAATACAAGTGTGATTTGATTACTTTTTAATGTTTTTACACATTAAACATCGCTCACATGTATATTTTTCACAATAGAACAAATAATATTAAACAAGAATTATTTGCAGTGCACTATGTTAACACTTAAGTTTTAAAATGATGGATAGAAGATGCCAATTAGATGTGCTTTTTAAATACTGGGATTTTTGGAGAGGAGAGCATATGCAAATATTAATGTGCATATATATGTATATGTATGTGTATATAAAACAATCATTTAAATCTATTGCTTCCATATTGATATAATGGGTTTTATATATACTATGAAAATTATTATAAAATTTAATAATTTTCATCTAATCCTCAAGTTGATAGTACAGAAACTACTCATTATTTAGAGAAATGTTAAAACAAGAAAGTAGCAAGTATCTTAAAATAAAAATGATCTCTCCTATAAATGTATGTTATTAATTTTGTATATTATAAATTCAGTTCCTAGGATTCAAGACACTTCTGAGCTCTTTAAAAATATGCTAATATGTTGAATTATGAGATGTTTCACATGCTTATGTTTCCAATCTGTGTCTGCCTTATTTTAACTAAATTCAATTTTCAAAAATTATAGGAAACATAAAAAGGTACTTGTACTGTTCTGGTCTTGTGAACTGTTGCTGTGCAGGACAATGATGAAGAATGGGGTCTGCAGCCAAGACAGGCAGTAAATCACTATGGAAAATTATATCATTGTCACCCGAAATCAGAAGTGCCTCTCTTCATGACCTTCCCCAAAATCTGACTTTTTCTAGAAGCGAATGCAGACAGATTTTCTTCTGCACTGCACTGAACTGGTCTCTGGTTGTATTTAGGAACAGCCTAATGGTCTCTGCCTATGGAAAGGTGAGACCTAGTCTGTGTCTGCATCCAAGGGACCAGGACAAAGCATAGGTGCAGGGAGTCTGTGCCAAGGCATTTTGCGGGATTCATTTGATGCTGACAAAAGTTTTGAATAGGGCTGACCCCAAAGAGCAGCAATGCCTGCTGGTTAAAAACAAATATAAAATAAAAACAAAAATAAACCCAGCTATATCTCAAAAAAATTACACCTAGCATCATAGGGAGGAAAGTTGGAATTTTATGAGGATTGAGGGCTGGTTGTCATCTTTTGATAATGGGCTGGAAGAAAGTGCTTGGTATATCTTTGTTTTCTTATTTTATCAAGTTCTTGATTTTCAGGTGATAACCCTCAAGCAATTCAATTGAAGAAATTGGTAGTTTCCTCCAATAAAATCAGGACTGGACTTTAACAACCCATTGTGGTACATAAGAAACCTTGAAGAAATCCTCTGCCCACTGATGTTAACAACAGCTCTGCCACTGATTTCAGTTGTGCCGGAATTTTACCCATTATGTTTCATTTCAATCAACGCTGTTTTCATTTTAGAATATTTTGTGTTTCCTTTATGTTAGGAGCTATTGTTGAGCAGTAGTAGGTTGTTCCTTTGGGGGGATTTTGCCTCAAGTTGTGCCAGGGGAGGTTTAGATTGGATATTGAGGAAAATTTCATCACCCAAAGGATTGTTCAGCCCTGGCACAGCTGCCCAGGGCAGTGTGGAGTCACCATCCCTGAAGGGATTTAAAAGATGTGTAGACGTGGCACTTAGGGGCATGGTTTAGTGGTGGGTTTGGCAGTGCTGGGGTAACAGTTGGACTTGATGATCTGAAAGTTCTTTTCCAGTCAAAATGATTCTGTTATTCTGTGATTCTATGATTCTATTATTATTTTCTTTGGAAATCTATTTCTTTAATTATCGTTATAATCCAACAAACTTACAATAAGAGATACGGTGCCGAATCTAAATAATGGCTTTGAAAAGAAAGTGTATGAACTCTTGAAAACCTTCAAGATGCAAAAAAAAAATTTACAAAATAATCAAACAGAAATGCACATACGTGTGTGAGATGGTATTGGCTTGATTCTGACAAGAGCTGCCAGTTTTGTCTGTGTCATCAGATGAAAAGCACTGATGGCCACATGGACACCAAATCAGAGTTATCTGGAAACTGCAAGTGTTTTTGGCACAAAAAATTGAAAGGATTGAAGAAAGTGCAGGGGCACACTGCTAAAGAGGGAAGACAGGAGATTTTGTCTTTCCACAGACAAACTTGGATACAAAATCCAGAATTTTGGGTGAGATTTTTTTTTTTTAAATTTAATCAAATAATTTTGAACAGATATACTACACTTATATTTCCTCTGAGCATATGTTTGTGTGCTTTTGGTGTGTACATCTCCTGTCTGTGCCTGTCTGCACACATGGAACATTTCATGCTCTCTGGCTGGCTGTGATGAGTCAGACAGAAGATCACTCTTTGTTAATAATATTTGCTCTTATTTCATCTTGTATTATTGTTCCTTGTGGATAATTTTATAGCTATTCAACATAGAATTGAAAGAAGACAACCATAGAGGTTTATGGTACAGCAGATTCGGTTGTTCCCTTTTTATTTTTAGAATAATTTATTTTTTTAGAATACCCCATTTGGGGTACATCTTGAGAGCACAAAGGTGAGTCATGCTTTAAATAAATTTGTTTGCAAGCACGTATAAATAACTTGAAATGGGAGGAGCAGAGCTGACTCATGTAGAGAGGAGGCTGCAGCACTTTCCCTTGTCCCCATAACATCACCAAGAAAACAAGTGTAGGGCAGTGTAGCCTTAAAACCATAGTGAGAAAACTATCCTGTGCCTCTGAGAGCATTTAATTCTTAGTCTTAATAAAGCCAGGGTTAGGTGGGCACCCAAGAATCCAGATGGCCAGCTACAGCTTATTCCTTAAATATTCTGGAAGCATTTGGAAACAGAAGAGATTTTGTAGCTTTATGTTATTGTAATGCAGATTGATGTGGACTATATAGACTCCTAAAGCAGGCAGAAGATTTTATGAGAGCACTGGATTGAGCATATGCTTCTGTAACAAACCAAATACAATATATATGTGTAATATATATATATACTTACATATGCATTTATAAAAGACACATATCACTTACGTGTTAGAAGAGAGCCCAAGTGCCATATATTTTGAGAACATTACACCTGTAAGAACAAAAATACATGAAACTACAATGCACATGTAGACATCCCTATTTTCTGCCAACTTTCACAAGTTTGCACTCATTACAGATATTTGAATTTTTTACTCATTTTTGCAGAGAAATAAAGAAGAGGACTTCTAAGTTCACTTACCTGTTGTCAATTACTGACGCCTCATTACACAAATCACTTGCAAAGCTGATGAGGTTTTATCTAACATAGAGGCCAGGTCAATCAATCGTCATCAGACCTGTGGATCTTCAATGGACATTGAAAGGTTAACCCAGTTCTTCAGGGCCTCCATCATGTCAGCAAAAATTAGCAAGAAGGTGGCCAAGTTGTCAATAGAGCACAGAGACAATTAGTTAATGATTAGAATGTTAGCACTTGGGGAGTTGATAACAAAATGAGCCATCTTGGACACATTTGCATGCATTTAGAAAATCTATATAGCTTGGTGGGATGGGAGGGAAGTCTGTGCATATGGTGCAGTAAGGAGAGCTATAAAGCAGAATTATGTGTGTCTGAGTGTATTGTAGACTTGGCTGTGCTAAATGAAGTCACTGTATCAAAAACCCTGCACGTTTCAGTTTATCAGAGTCAGGTACTTGGCTTTACTGATCTACTTAGTAGCCAGCATTAGCAATGAGACTGCTGCCCTGTCATCATAACCCCATTTTCAGCTAAATGATTATGGATTTGATATGTTCTACAGTAAGCACTGGCCTTACCGGTTGTGATTGAACTTGGAGTTTGTTAAATTAGAGACAAGGTAAAATTAAAATACTTCCTCCTGTTTAGGATTTCATCACTTAATTTTATTCTTGACTTCTCTTCTTTCACAAGAATATTTTGTAAGACTTCTGCCTGTAATTACAATTTCATTTTATATCCCTTGTTGGAACATGAAATCCTCTGTCCATATCGCCAGGCCAGGGTTCTTCCTTCTGTTGGCTGGGGCTTCTTAACTAGCTTGGGCAGGAAAAATAAATGTCAGAAATAGTCTGCATAATTACTTGGACAAGTGGGTTTTGATCGTTTCAAGGTCTCCTTTACCTTTGTGCTCTCCATCAGGTTCAGATACATTTCTGATGCTCACGACTGCATTTAAAAATTGCTCAAATGTTCTGCCATTGAAGTATTGCAGAGATTTATTTTAGGCTGTTAGGTTTCTCTCTACCTTTGATGGAAGACTAGTGTAGGCTCTATATCTGAATGGCATTGTCCACCATTATAAACACCCCCTTAATAAGAGACATCCACTCAGTGCCTAACAAAAGAATTCCTTGGATTCTGAGAACAGCTTTAAGAAGATATATCATATATACTATAGGTTACCTTGTGACCCAATTGCCTTCCTATTGATGTGCTGATACCTGGATTTATGTCTCTGAGTGCTTTGACATACAAGTATCCAATTATATTCAATTTAGATTCAGGTGGCAAAGACCTTCACTTTTATTTAGCAAGCATAGATTTTGTAAGTTTTAAAGAAAATGTCATGAAGGGAAAGGGAAGATTTTCAGATGGCTGACTCCAGCTTTATGTTTTCTACCCCTATAACCCTCTGCAAACCATGACAATTGAAGTCATAATCATATTTATATGAGATTTAGAGGTAAAGGGGCATGAGATGACCAAGTAGTGGTTTCTGCAACAGTGAAAGCAAGACATTACAGTCTCCAGCATCTGTTCAGACAGTTTTCAGCCCTACATTTTATAAACAAAAAAAGCATCTCTTTTCCTCCTGTGAGCAATAAAGGGGATGAAAATGTGCTTTAAAGACATCCGCATTTGAATTGTCGCATCTGAAGCAGAAAGCCTAATTGTCTGGAATATTAGTCCTCCATGCCATTGTGATGAGCCTTTATGAGTATCTTCCTCCAAGTGTATTGAGAAACTCAAGTGTGCTTGACACTGAGCACTAATGTTTCTCTCTACACGTTGATGTTACCGTCACAAAAATGTGTCGTGCCTTAGAGCTGTAACTTCCAAAGCAATTACACACAGGAAATATTTCGGATTAAGTGAAAATAAAAATATCATGGCCAGTAAACACTGTTTCATTGCCAGGCCTGTGATCAGAGTTGGTGTGTTTAAGCCACAGTCATATTGTGCTATCTTTATTCTTTCATTATTCTCCTTATTTTTTCATTATTGAAAGGATTTTCTTTTCATCCACTAAGTTCAGGTTTAAATATATATAACGGGAGAGATTCCACTTTATTACATCTGGAGCTGTTCAGCTATGATCAATTGAGCTGTATCACATTAACCAAGAGGAAGCTTTTGCCCATAATGTCCTAGGAACTGTCACAAAGAGGGACACATTTTCCATAAAGCATTGCAAACCCATGCTGTTGGATGGTGCTGGTGGTACCCAGACTTCTGGAACCAGATGCATCCCACCTTTTCACCTGCTCTTCACCTCTTACAGGAAGCCCTTTCCCCCCTGGGATGCACTGTCATCCTGCCTCTTTGACCTCTAAACTGACAGAAATGGTTAAACTGCCTTGATGAAAGTTTTCTTCTTGGCACTTCATTGAAATGCTGCTCGTACTTTAAGGCCACAATATAGATTCTTTAAGGATGGTTTCTGATTCCCTAAAGAAATTCTGCAATAGCTGTTGAGCTATTGCAACTATTGCCTTTCTTGTTTCTCGTTTCTTTCTTGCATTTTGATCATTTGTTGAAATGTGTTGGTGTTGGTCCAAGGGAAGTTTTCTTTTTTGTCTCATGCCAGCTACACTGAAGTATATTTCTGAGTAGAAGAATGGGCTAAGCGGGGAGTCCTGCTTGGGAAATGTAAACACTGTTGTGGTCAGTATATTAAGAAATATCCTGAAATTAAAGACAAAACTTCTATCTAGATGGGAAGAGATGCCCACAGTAAAAAAAAACACAAAACACTCAGAGGCTTTCAGCTGAAAAATTTATTGACATCTATTTAACCACTGATCTTGGATTGGTTTTATATGAAAATAATAAAAAAATCCTGAACCAATTCTGCCTAGTTTTCTCTAGAAACACAACAAAAAACAACTGGAAAAAGCCATTTTAATGGTATTTTCCCTGTAGGTGAAAATAAAAAAACACAGCATGAAAGCTGTTCCCTTAAGACCTCTTGTCTATGAAGACCTGTGAGCCTCATGTACATTTGGGTAACAACAGCACCTCAGAGCTCTTTGAAGTTATACCCTTCACTACTAATCTGATTTCATTCAAAAGAGAAATCTAGGATGATGTTTATGAGGGTTTGCAGTTTCACCATGGTTTTGATCAGAAGCAGATGGTGTATCTGAAACAATTAGACAAACTTTTGTTTAGAAGCAGCCCACACGTAATTGACTGTTTGATGTAGGACACCATAGCATTTGGTATTTGGGGAGTGAAACATGTCCTTCCATTTGAATTTGGTGTGCCAGGAGCTCAGCAGGTGTCAGCTGGCATTGCTTCTGGAGGCCGTGTCAGTTCACATGAGCTGAAGATCCCAGGCCACAGTCCCCTCAAATGAGCAATCATCTTTTCACAAAACGGCCAGAACTGCACCCTTTCCTAAGAGTAATGTCACAGAAGATGCCCCAGACCCAGGCAGCTAAAACATTGGTTTTGTTGCTAGAAGATGATCCTGCAGAATTACTTTTGTTAAGGACTCCTCCAGCTGTATGTCCAGCTGAGCATTGCTGGAACATGTGTGGAGACTTCAAAAAACACCAGGCGCTGAGATCAGGGCTCTGGGTTTGTTTTGTCTTCACGCACTATTTACATCTTCCCTAAGAATTAGTTCTCAGTCAGGATCTTGCGACTAAATCAACATTTTCCTACCAGAAGGTGGGAAACTCTGAGTTATTGTAAAGGAAAAGGCCAGTGTACGCAATATTAAGCATATGAGTCCACTTCTCATGACTGGAGACTTTCAGGGGCGGCCGAAATTTAGACATGCAGCTGTTTGAATGGTGGGATCAGGAAAACAACAGCTGTGGAGACCCATGCCTGCTCTGAAAACTGTTGGTGATCACTTTTCTATAAACTCTAGTGTGATATAACATTTTCTCCTTGGGGATGCTATTTACAAGAGAGCTCCATGAGGGGATACTTAAAAGATTCAGTCCTTTCCTGTGAGTTTTCATTGCCAGAAGAATTTAGCTTGTGCCTAAAATACAGTGTAAGCCAATAATTCTTACGCATGGTTTCACACATCTGCATGTGTGGACATATGTTCGGTATAGATTTTTATAGATTTTGAAGGAAGACCAAACAGAACCAGCTGACCACTTAGGAAGGTCACCTGCTTAATAGACACCATGGAGTTGTACTTACTGAGAATTTAAAACAGCATTGTGGTAGACCAAGTCTCTGTCTCCCAAAGATACAACAGTATTCCAATAGGAACAGGATTAGGCACATGAACAGTATAGAATCCCACTATATATACACAAAGCTGATTGTCTTGTTGAACAAACTGCCATTTTTATTAAACTCTCTTTTTGCACTCCACTTGTAACGGGATAAAAACATATGTCATAATGCACCCAGGCACAGAAAAGCGCACGTTTAAACCATTTAAGATGCATATGTAGCATGAGAAAAACATGTAAACATGAATCAAGCCCATGTATAAAATTACTTTCACCCACGAGGCCCAGATTTATTCCACCTGATTTTAGGCACTTAACTAGGGTGCTTAAGAGTATACTCTCCTGTGGCTCTCCATGTAGTCAATGGAGTGAGAGAGGCACCTTGAGGAGGCAATTTAGCCTGTCTAGGATCTGAATTGTCCTTATAAGATTCCTGTTTTCTTCTAACACCTATTTATAGGGCAACAACGTTTTTGTGGTTGATACTTCAGTTGACTGCCTTGTGTGGGGGAGATAAATCTTGGCCAAGCAGATTTTGTGTTGGACGTAACTGTTTGCGTCGCACTGTTGCTGTGATTTCTTTGAAGTTATGAACATTCCCTCAGGACTCTTAGTGATAAAAAAATAATAATTTGGAGATAAGCTAAGAAATCTTTAGACCTTTATACCAGACTCTCCGTACACAGCATTAATATTGCAAAATACTCTGCAATGAACTAGGTCCTCAGAATGCCAAATTTTCCTTCAGTATCTCGGTTCTCAACGTACAAAGATCTGATTACTTGACTCAAAGGCAACAAACAGTGATTTTAAACAACATTTGGCTATTTGTATTTCTATTAATAATTTTCATGAGTTGCTGCAACAGCATGTAATGAGTGTAAAAGTCAACAAAAAGCGTTTTAACTAGCATTAAATTTGTTCCCTGCCAAAGTAAACACCATCACGATTCTACTTAAAAAGAAAATCCACCCTAGCATGAGCAATCCTGCTCATTCCTTCCTGCACGGGCTGGGAATGTACGAATAAGGAAAACGTTTCTCCTGGAGTAATATTACAGATGGTTAGGTAGACATCCATTTTCCCATTGCCTAAAATGACTTTACATGAACCTCATGCAAAGCTGCCCAAATGGCCTTAGTTTTCTTACAAACATGCGGGTTTTAGTTCTTTACTTCCAAGTCCACTGTGAGTAGCTGTACCTTTGCTTCCATGTTCTCTCGACAGCAGGGGAACGTGTGCTTCCTTTCTCCTTGTGGAATGTTGTTCCTCATTACTAAAGGTGTGGCTACTCGTTACCCCAGATATGGCTCTGTTTAGGTTGTAGTGAATGTGCTTACGGAGGATCAGACCAATTCCACCTCCTTCCCCAGATTGATTCAAGCAGTGATCAGAACCAGATGCTCCACAAGAGAGTGAGAGAAACTCCCTAATAAGTAACAGGATATAATCTACTCATTGAGAAAAGCTGTTTCCTTTTTCTGTGGAGATTAAGTACCATTTAAAGTATTTAATTTTCTGTAATTGAATCAAGAGTACAGCTTCAGTAATTTTTTTGTCTCTTGCTAAATTTTTATCCTCAATAAATAGCTTGTGGCCAAGAGCACCACAGACTATTTGTGCATTCTGCAAGAAGTATATTCAAATATCTGTTGTCTTTCATTTTGCACAGAATAACCCTTCTCCTTGTGTGATACAGTGAAAATTCAAGTTTTATCTGATTCAGGATCTATTTTTCATATTTTTTAAAATTCATTCTACTTTTTCTATGGCATCCTCAGAAACTGAAAATGCATGCCTGAAGGTCTTACAGAAGATTTTGAATAAAAAGAAAATAATAAATAAGTCATTAGCACCATTACTAGATCACTTTGCAGCCAGGCTCAAAAATACCTTCAGCCTTAAAAATGTGGTGTTTTTTTGAAGTCTAATGCAATATTGCCACTCATTTCCAAAAATCTGTGTACAAATCTGTTTCTTTGCTTTCAGTTGGTCATATTTTTGAAACACTTGTGTTTTGGGGGAAAAAGAAGTCTTCTGTATTCAATCTTTTCATGAAAATTAAACCTTTGAGAACAGTCAATTTTGTAAAAAAAAAAAAAAAAAGGAACGTTTCAGACAGATTAAAGAGAAAAAGAAGATTTCTAAATGGTTCTAGCCCAGAAAGTGGTTCATAATGGTTTGCATAATTGGACCCTGGCCTGTGAGATTGTAGAACTGCGAGTAACAGATGACAGATATGAAACCAGTTATTCCTTTGATTGAGAGTTAAGGAATAAAATAGGGTGTACTACAAGTGAAATTAGTAATTGGATTCAGCTCTGTGGGAATAGAATTGTCTTGCATTGGAGCTAGTGAGAGCTCAACTCAAAACTTTTGCCAAAAAATTGAAATGAAATAGATTTTTAAGGTTTGAAAAATGTCAGTGAGGTGCTGCAATTAACTTTATCGTTGTTTATTTATTTGCATTAAGGCAGCACCCAGAGAGCCAGTGAGACCTAATCAAAAAAACATGAAAGGGCCTAAAACCTAATGTCTAATTTTATAGATTTAAGTAGTCCCTGTTGGCTTGTTTACATGACAAGTGACAACAACTAAATAAATTCCAGATTTAGGGGAGTAGCACATACTAATCGTTGGATGACTAAAACTGACGAAATTTGTCTCCTTTTCTGCTTTACCATAATGGAGTGATTATGGTTCTTTAATATTTTTCTTTTTTTCCACATTTACATGGCTGCTGCCTAAAAACCCTGTCCCTGAACTCTCCCAACAGTGTTGAAGTAGGTGATTTGTATTTAAAAACCACAAATGCTGTCAATCCTGGTAGTGAAGGCTCTTATTTTTGGGGAGAATGAGCTACTGGAATAATAAAACAGTAAAGGTAGATATACCTCTGAGGAAGGTTACAGAACTGCATCCTGTTTCACACATTAAGGGATGCAAATGGGTACTCACATTTATTCCACCAAAAATTACCAAAAGAAATAACATTAAACAAATATTACGAAAAGTCTGTTAGGGTCTTCCAGATTATGGAGCTCTCCAGCCCAAATGAGTAACAAATTTGGAGCAATACTTTGAAAAAAACCCAAATTGAAAGTGTCATTACACACGAGCATTTTGGAGATATCAGGAATAGATATTATACCCCATTTTCACTTGTGGGTTGTATAGACCAGCAATAGCTTTATGAATATTCAGGCCTTGGTACAGGTTCAGAATCAATCAACAGTGTGGTATGAGAGGAGCTTCTTCAGACACTAAAAACAATGAGGTTCAAAGAAGTCAACACACTTACATTTAAGGGAGCATATCACAAAGCGAATTGGGTCATCTCAGGGAAATATAAAAGCATTATTCTTCTGAGATTTGAAAAAAATACGTAATTACTTCTTCCACCAAGCATGATTCTTTTAAATAACCTTCATTTTTGTCCCTTGGAAATGAAAAGAGGTTTACATTAAAAAGGCATTTCCTCTGACTCTCTGTCCTTGAACAGTAGAAAATGTAAACTATACCTTTCCCTTCTTCCTTTGAAGAAAAAGGAGTTTCAATCTTCTTCTCTGAACACGGTCCATTTAAATAAGGAGATGGAGTCCCATCTTTTCGATCAGCTTGCTTTGTTTGACTTGTCAGTAATAACACTTTAGCTGAAATTGTACAGGCGTCCTGCTAATTTAGTAATTATTGACACGGTGCTGGGCAAGAAATGATAGCAAACACAGGGAACTGTTAAGAAGAAATGAAATAAAAGATCTTCATATCATTGTTGAATAATGGTTGAGATCATTTTGTGCTCTAAGTAGGCCCAAGACACCTTTTTCCATTTTCTCGACACATTTATAATTTATGCCTTGTAATAGTTCCAAATATTTTTAGGACTCCGCACTTTGTTTGAGAATCCAGAAGAACTGAATGAGAATCACGGAGTGCACACACAGATGAGTGAGCAGTGTGACCTGCCACAGCTTTTGATTTAAGAATGATCCCTCTTTTTTTTTTTTTAATCCCCCTTCCTTGTTTCCCAATTTACAGTTGTATTCGGAGCTGCCTTTGCTCTGGCTGAGATCCGTCTTGCCCGTGCAGTTGACCCCGTTGTATGGGACTGGACACAGAGATTGCTTTTGGATTTTTCCCTGTAGATAACATCATGGCAGCTTTACTTAGTTCAAACAGCTTCCCGATGGCCTGATGTGCAGAGGTTTTAGTATCATTTCAGGGAATTCTGAGAGCTTCCACCACAGGGATACGTCACTCTGCTCGTTGTGTGGCCGTCTTGGAACACATCTATGAGAGAGCATCCAATACTGCATCTGCTTCACACTTTGTAGATGATCAGGCTCGTTAATATTAAAGTTCCCTACTGAGAAAGCATGGACTTGATGATCTTCGTGGGTCCTCTCCAAGTCCTGATATGCTATGATAAAATAGAATATTTTATGTACAATAATATGTACAGTTGTACATTTTTTATCTCCTTGAAATTCCCTTTTCCATCTCCTCTCACTGGAACTTGTTAATTTCCTAGACCTTCAATTCCTAAAACTTTTATAAAACTTATTAAAAATGCCAATATTTCTCAGAAATAGGGGAAATACTCTTAATTAAGAGTTCTCTCTTTATTGAGGCCAACCTGTACCTCAGCTGAGGATGAAAGATCTTTGTTCCCACCATTGGAGCTCCCATACATGAACACATGGACTTGTTATTTCCCATTTGAATTCAAACTTGGGTCCCAGTTATTAATGGTAAATATGTGGTGTAGGTTATCAGTGTCACTGCACGATGGAATCAGCTGGTGGCTGCACTAAAATCATGTTATTGGAAATTTTTGCTGGTAGCAGGTATCTCTAGCTCCACAGTTACTGTCATTAGCTGTACTCACAACTTCTTAATCACAAGGATGTTTTTGGACTGGAATAACAACAACAAAAACATTGTAAAGATAATATATTGGGGTACCCAGGGCTGATTATTCCTTGCTGAACAGTGAGTTTTGAAACAGGAGGTAGGACAGAGCATGCAGAGCAGGTGATCTTTATGAGCAAAGGCCTTAATAAAAGATAGTGAGAAAGTGAGGTTTTAATGGCAAGATTATATCAGTGTCTGTGCAATGTTTTAGATTTCAATGCAGTTGTATATTGATTTATTTACAAACTCATATTAAAGCTGTTCTTTCACATACTGGTCTATGCACCGCTAATACTTATGAAATGTGGGATTCTGCAGCATCCAGGGACATGAAACCCATACTTAGTGGCTGGTTAGAGAGGAGAGGAAATGTTTGGTAATATCAAAACTAATGAGGGCTTCGATCCCATGATCACTGCTCTGATCACAGCACAGGTCTGCCCTACCCGCCTCAACACAAGAGCCACAGAGAGAGTTTCAATCCAGAGTCACTTTATTATTTATTTATATTGATGGATTCTGGGTCTTTTTGTTTCTGCAAAGTCTCTGCAGCAAGAGGTTGCAGTGGTAGAAGGAAGTGAAGCTGTACTACATTTTAGATGTCTCTACATGTATTTGCTTGTATGCACAAAACATTTGGGTATGAAAAGGAATATGAAGTAACAGATTTCATCATAAATGTGTCTGTCTGCTGCCCTAAGATTACACCCTGCACGCACAGAGGTGCCTGAGCCACCCCTGTTCCTGTTCCTGGGAGGTGGTTCTGTGTCTCACTCAAAATTTACCCTTTGGCCAATGAACATTTATAGGTGGTTTGCCATAAAATAGATGTCAAATATAATTTTTAATGCAAACATACATAGGAATTTTTATTTTCTCAAACTGAAATTGCCCAACCTGTTTGGCAATCCGTCTTTGTCCTTTCCTACCTCTACATCTCCATGCAAAGAAGCAGAGTGAACCTTCACACTTCTGTGTCATTAGATGATGGAGTTTTGATCACTTCGGGCATTTTCCTTTCTTCAGATTTTTTTGCCCAAGTTTTTTTTCCATAATTCTGCCTCAGTTCAGAGACTTTTGAGGTGGCTTAGAGAAGAACCGGAAAACAAAAAGAAAGAAATTACTTGAAGGAATTTCCTGAAGGAAATTTCCGAAAATACTGAATTAAAAATGCATCTCTGCTCAAGTAAAACACTCTAAAATGGTGTGTTGGGCTGTACTGCTCTGTGTGTGGCACTCTGTGCATAGGAGGCCGTTAACATGCTTTCTGTTTATGTCCATCCTCTTCCAAATTCAGTTAGGACCTATATAGGACTACTAGCTTCAGTCAAATGTTTCAAAATGATTTTTGTTTGTTTCATTTATATGTGTTAAGTCAAATAAAATATTGAACAGGGCTTAGATACAAATTGGAAAGGGCCTCATCATTGGATGGAAACACAAGATGCAGTGAAGAATCATATTAAAGAAAAATTTGTATCATTTTCAGACAAAAACTGAAATGAAATCTGTTTACTAACCCACCAGCTGTCACTGCTACTTCTAGTTGCAGTGTATTGCATACACTGAGCTATAGACTTGCAGTCACAGGCATTACTGTAAGGTTTCTGCTGGGAAACTGAGCCTAATGCCTTTTCAACTTCTATTTTTTCTTCCAGAATGGGAAATTTAATTTTAGTGCCTGCATGCTTTTTGATTTGCTGCAACGGTTTTTGGGGTTTTTTTCTTACATTTTAAAGCAGATTTTATTTAAAGCAAACAAACCAAAGATGGGGTCCAACATATTAAAAAAGATATAACCAAGGTAAAAATGCTCAGTGGCACTAAAACTTACAAAATACTATTGCAATCTGTCCATGGCTACTCTGAATTCTTTCCAGTCGTAGGTCTTTTGCATCCCAAGCAAGAAGAAATCATGGCTATGTACTTAATATTTATGGCCTCTCTCGATTCACTGCCTGAGACCAAATTCATTGACCTGTGATGGACAGGGCACAGTCAGTGTGCCACAGTGTTTATTTTCTGAAGGGAAAAAACAAGGAGATTTTTACTTGTGGGAGGAAAAGAATAAGTACCAAGTAATCAAAGTACTCAAAATGTTTTAGGTACACACTTACAGATGCGCCAAGCTAAAGCACGTAATAGAGTCGGTGCCCGAGGCTCTGTGATGAGGACTTGGTCTCAAAATGAAGAACTAAATGCAGATCTTCTGCCTGCCCGTGCCTGAGCTGCTGCAGAGAGAGAAAAAAAAATAGTCAGAAAGAGAAACACTTTTATTTGAGCTTAAAGGAAACCTTTTCCTGGGATTTTGGGTATTTTGGGGGGGGGGAGAAAAAAAAAAAGAGCANTTGGGGGGGGAAGAAAAAAAAAAGAGCAAAATTTTGAAATGTAAAACGTTTTATATCACAAAATTAAAATAATTTTGTTTTGACACTGTCGAAGTGAAACACGCTGACTTCATTTGAGTATTTTTTCAAATGGTTTTGTTCTACAAAATATTCAACTAAACTAGGGAGAATATGCAGGATCTCTAGTTTTTGCCGAACAGTTTTGCTTGCCTGTGTTTCTATTCTGCTACATTTATTCCACGGTCAAGTTTCTGATTCAGAGAACCACCTAAGCCAAAGCAGGGCTTAGTGTTGCCTCCAGCACATTCAAAACAAGTTCCTAGTGAAAAATGAAATTTTCTGGGCGGTTACAGTGGTCTCTTTTCCCAAGACTGCATTCATATTAAAGGGAAAACTTCATAAAGTCCTCCATTTATGTGCATGCAATTTTATGTGCTGAGACAAATGTGGTCTTTAAGCAGGGTGCGTGGTGTAATGGAATACACTTGCTGGGAGCTCTGCTTGGGCCGTCTGTGCCTGCATTTTGTTCCCACTACGGAAAACTTAACCACGTCCCCTGTCCACATGGGCAGCTAAGAACATACCAACAGTGCAGCAGAACGGAGTTTGCACCCACACGCACAGGCTGCTTTTAAAAAAACGTGGATTTCTCTTTTTTTCCCTTTATCTGTAAAATAAAGGGTACCAGTGCAGATAGTTGCTGTGCTTAATGTGCTGCAAAGCTGTTATGGACATGCCCAAACTCTCTGACCCAGGGGATGGAGCGTGAGTATAAGCAGAGAGAGGCACAGGAAACCAGCAAACTTAATTGTTTATATCCCCGCTGTAAATATCCATATATAAAAACACCCCTTAAAACCTGAAACCCACCCGCACCGACTGGTCCTTTTTAATCTTAATTTTGAACAGTTGCTACTCCAATTAAATTCTACCACCTAGCATTTTCAAACAGCTCTTAGTTGTTTCAGCAAACTCTTTTAATGGACAGCTGTTTTTGACAGCTCCTCCTGATTTGCCAGCGCTGTGTCATCTGCCAGAGCAGGAGGACCCATTTTGTATTCTGCTGCTGGCACTGAGGGGATATGTAAATGTACACATGAATCAGTTGTCACCAGCACAGACACACTGTGGCGAGATGATCAGAATGTGTTGGGAGTTTAGTTGGCTTAAAGTGGGAGTAAAAAAAAAAAAAAAAAAAAAAAATNAAAAAAACCAACACAAAAAAACCCCACCACGCTTAGATTTCTTGAAGTGATTTTTATTTCAAGTCTCTCCAGTTTATTTTCACTTTGTGGCGCTTGTTAGATTTAGTTCAGGAGAGTGCAATCTGCTACTTGCAAATCACCAACCTGAAACTCAAAAGTTGAGGAATTATAGAAACATTTCAGGTAAACAACATCAGAACTTCAGCTACACAAACAGAATTTTATATAGGGCTCCACTTTTCAAACATTTTAACCTCAGTGAGAGAAAACTTCACGTTCCCATGAGCGCAGCAGGGAGAGAAAGTTTTTTCAGGTTCCCAAGGCATTCTGGTAAATGGTCGGAGCTGTTTCAGCCAGCGAGCTCACAGTGTAACACCTGAATTTCACACTATAGAAAGAGTTAATTTACGAAGTACAAGGAAAATCACAGGTGGAGTTAATGTCATTGAATTTACTGCTGTCTTCTCAGTGACCTGACGGTACAGACACCATCTCTCTGTGTTAGCAAGCGGGGGGACAAAAATTTGATTGTCCCGCTGTTCAGATTTATTCCTCTCACCATTACAGTCCACTGACAAAATCAGATGCTTCTCCAGTTAAACAGAATGCATGTGGGATATGCATTTAGGAGGTACTTTGAGGTTAGTTGCTGAAGTTTGGATTGTTTTGGCCAATATCTGCAAATCTGAATAACTGGTATGAGTCTGAACCCCCCTTTAAACACAAAAAGAAATTGGCAGGACATTTTGAAGTCCTGAAGACCTCCAAATCCTGTTTAAGTTTGAATTAAAGCAACCTTTATTGCCTAAGTACTCACTTAACTATAACTTTATTCTCTTGGAACATCTGCATGTTTGAAAGATGCTACTGATGCAAGAATATATTGAGCACTTGAGATCCCCAGTGCCAAAGGCACAACTACTCCAGTGTGTCATATGGATTTTTCCACAAATTCTTCTCAGAGGTGACCATCTCTGACTTGAACAATGTTGCGTCTCATTTCTGAGTTTAGAAATTAATCATTGAAAGTCCTGGTGATGATAACAAATAATTAGATATGGGCTAAGTCTCACTGGTGGTCATTTTCAGCTCTGTTGTATTTGTTTGTATCTTTATTTCGTTAGATAGCAATGCAGGTATGATTCAGGTCACAAATTAAATGAATTTTGAGTATCTCAGGATAATGTTGCTCTGCTGCAACAGCAGAGTAAAGGCCGAAGGATCCTTGTGAAGAACAAGAACTGTTGGCAGAGACCCCTTGATCATCTCATTCTTGTAACGTTTGAAATTCAGAGGGAATGTTGTATCAGCCCCACCACAGGCAGTCTCAGAATTTCTGCTTCTATCTCAGAAACCACAATTCTGTGTCCAAGAAATAAAGGTGACACTTGTTGAACTACCCAGCTCGGAAGGACAATGAGCCTTTATCATCACTCTTATATAAGAAAAGGAGAAACGGTAAATTGGTAACACCACAGGGCCTGGATGTTAGAAAGAACAGAAAAATGATGAGAACCAAAGTACACAAAGAAAACTTCCAGTCAAGGCAGTGAAACATGAAAATCTGTGCGTGTGTCTGCATGTGCACATGCATGGATTGCAGGGTAGGGGTTAACTCCCAGAACATTGTGCTTGGGTATTCCTAGGTGGATATGATAGAATACTTAATAACAATGCAGAAAAATCAGAAGTGCTCCACAAACATTTCTGTTCTGCATTTGAGGAAAAGCCAAGGTACGTAGGTCGTGCAGGACCACGATGCTGCTGAAATAGTTTCTTTTCCAAAAATGCCAAGGTTGATCATTTTAATAACATTGAATCTGAACAACCTGCATCCAATAATTTTCACAGAGTTGGCCAAGGAACTGTCTGAGCATTTAGTGTTGGGTTTTAATGCCTTGGAACGCTGGTGAGTTTTCAGAGGTCCAGAAGAAATCTAATGTTGTGCCAATATTTAGAGAGTGAGAATGGAGTGACCCAGGTAACAGGTTTAAGAAAGGCAAGGTTGCAAATACCAGTCAGTGTGGGATCGTGGGAAACCTGCTCTGTTGAGCTAACAAGGACAGTTTCGATGAGATTAAAAGTTTTTTGGTAAAAGCCGCAATGTTTAAATCATGTTGGGGCTTGTATAATCACTCTGTGATAATCACAGGGTGACTATCTGGCTATGATTTCAGGGAATCTGTATATGCCTTTGAAAACAGTTTGATATTTTTAATCTGTAAATCTAGAAGATAATATTTTAGTCCTTTAGAACACATCCAGGCCTGTAGCACCTGCCAGCTATAGATTGCTATTAACGGGAGCTGTCTGGATGTAAATAAATGGTACTTGGTTCTCTCATAAAAATGCAGTAAGACTGAAGTTTTACATTTCATGTAAAATGGCATTTTTACTTTAAAGAATATAATTTAACTTGACACAGCTCTGCTGAGCTTTACAGTGGCTTAATCAAATACAGCACTGCTTTAAAAATAGGGATTGCTTCAAACAGTGGATTAAGTTATTGGTCGTTCACATCTCAAGTGCTGAAGCTCGTTAGGTCTCGGGGTGAGAGTGAAAAGCGATGTCGTTTTAGCTCAGACTGAGTGTAATAGGAGTTAACTCACATACCTCTGTCAAGTTGACAGTTGGGTGGAGTTTTTTCCACTTAAAAGATTGCCCTTTCAGGTTTATCTAAGTTTGAAGAACCTGCTCATAACAAAATCGGTGCTATTGATTAAACACAAAGGTTTGTTGTCCAACACGTGTGCAGGATCCCCAGCACCTCAGAAGGCCATATTCGTTCTCAGCTGTTCTCCTTCCCCTACTCATTCTCCAAAATCAATCATATTCTTGTAGTGATGTGTTTTTAGCCAGTCTTGAAAAATATCTAATTAAATAAGCAAAGGACATAGGTAAGGTCCTGTTTGACATGAAGCTATTGATTGACTAATGCATCATTTGAAAAACGTCTTCACATCCTCCTGTCTACACAAGGATGGACCTCCATAATCTCCAAGACAAAGCTCCTCACATGACTCTTGGGTTTGTGCTAGTGAAGTTTGTGGCTCCTGACCAAAGACCCTTTTCACAGGAAATACACCTTTTGAATGAGATTAAATCAGGTTTTGTTATACACAATAATCATCCTGTACCTCTTTGCTTGCTTATACGCTGATCAATCACTGATCGATGCTAATGGCTGCAATGTCTGTTTTTCATCAGTGTGCCTTCCTTCTTCTTTGGCACTTCAGCATGTCGCTGTGTTCTTCATGAGAGGCTTGTTGAAAGCAAAAAGTGTAAATCAATTGGTGTCTGTGTCGTAAACAAAAGCTCTTGGATCAGTGAGAGCGAGCCCTGGAGCACTGGATAGCCCTGAGTTTTATCTACAGATTGTTTTAATGAGAAGACTGTTAAAACTCAAAATTCCTCATCCAGCCAAAAAGCTTTTCAGTCATGATGGACCACAGGGTAAGGTATTGCATTCCTCCTTCAGCTAAGCCTCTGCAGAATTGTAATATTTGAGAGGTTTATCATCAAGCACATATATCCCTATCCCAATCCTGAGTCACATGTACAAGGTCTGCTCAGGCAAAGGGACACAACTGGCATCCTACCAACCATGCTGCAGGTTTATAAAACTTTGTGTTATTTAATTTATTTGTTTTAATCAGTAATTAGCCAGAACAACTAAGCAGGTATGAAAGTTCAAGGCAGGTGGTCTTAAGCAGCAGCAGCTCAGTGAATGAATACCCCACACAACAGGTCAGGAGCAGGGGGTTGTAGCCAGTCTAAGACCAGCCTTCAGTATGTTAAAAACATATTGCCTGTGTAAAAGGTGATAATATTGTGTGCTCAGAGCTAATTTCAGGCAAGAAACCCATTTATGCAACTGGGGCTTAGATGTTTGATGGCGTTTTCATTAGTAGGTAAAACCTATGTAGTTATGCTTGCTTTTCAATGAATTTAGCTAAGGAAAAATCAGTGCTGTGAATGGGACTAAAGAAACCGAATACCAAGTTCTTAGTGAGAAAAGCTGAAAATCTTTGTTCTGGCACGTAATGTTGAGTTTGGCTTTCTAAAACAGTGCTTTCATTTAAGGCTGATTTACGGCCTTGTTATGGTTATTTATTACAGGAGAAATATTAGGCTGTTATAAGTAGATATGAAGTATTGTAGATGGTGAGTAAATATGACTTCTGTTCATTCATTGCCTATGACAAACATCACATATTATTTACTGTTAATCACATTGTACCTAAAGAGCAATTTGTCATTTATCAATCAATTATAATATGTCCAAGTCTGAGTCAGGATCTAAATATGTCCTTGATTGTCGCAGAAAGCTATTTTTTTGTGCGTGTTTATTAGAATTCAAGATTTTCTCTTGAAAAATTGAGTCAAAAACTTAAAAACTTAGAGAATAATAATTAATTTGATAGACTGAGGAGACATGTTAAAAGTTGGAAAACTATGAAATAATCTGTTGTTATTTCATTACATCATCACCTTTTTAATATGGTGATTACTAATCCTTTCCGATGTGTTGTTTCAAGCCTCTGTTAATATTACACAACTTAGGATATAATTTTAAAAAAAAAGGAAAAAAAATAAAACACAAGGAAAAATTCCTCCCCTCCCTACATGCATACATACATATATACTCCCAAAATTACACCTGGAATTGCAAGTTTATGTAGATTTGAAGTCTGGTGTGCCAGGGGAGGCTGACACAGGAAAGCCAAGGATGGGTTTCCATCATCTCTAGACTTGCAGTGAAAATGCCTCCCCCTTTTGGAGAATGATGCCTGGCTTGCTGTTCCCATGTTAAGGTCAGTAAATCTCCCTTGAAATGGTAGGACATTTCAAACTGGAGGACACTTCAGGCACGTATGTTGAATATAGATTTTCTCATGTCATTTCCACGACTACAGCAGAAAACCCCAGCCATGATTACAGAGAGCAGCAACCTAAAACAAACATAGAATTAAAGAGCCTTTCCCCTTCTCCCAGAAAATCCAAGCAGTGTCTTCTGCTACCCACTGTCCATACCAAAACAACTGTCCCATATTCCTACAGTCTTAGAGCTTTCATCTCATTCTGGTGTGTCCTGAGATATTGAGTCTTCAAATTGTTATGTATTAAATGACTAAGTAGAGGAGATATTTATCTAAAGTTTCTAAAATGCTTGCCCTCACTCTGTGTCTGGAGAAATGAACTTCTGGCAAGTTAAGGTAGTTTGGCTTTGCAAGTAGGGAGGAGAAAAAAAGGAGACAGTATAAATAATTCTTTTGAAATCATTCAACTCCTTTGGAAATGGTTTGCTATTAAATATGTGCCATCTTTGGGTTTGCCAAAAAGTCTCTGTAGAATATCTCACTTATTAATGACTTTTGGCTTTGCCATGTACAGTAATGAGAAAATTCCAGGAAAGTTTGTGCTGCCAAAGAAATATTGACTGGATCAGAGGACAGGGAGAATGGTTGAGGTGGTGGACACAGGACAGCTTTCAGCTAATGGGGTGGGCACCTCCAGGTCTCCCCAGCTTGATGGAATGGGAACAGCAGGAAGGAACAGCCACTCACGAAGCTGAGGGTAGATCTTGAAAAGGTCCAGAGTAAGATCTGCAAAAAGAACTTGTTAAAAAGTACTATTATTTTTAAAAACTGGTTCAAAAGCAGTTATTTTTACAGCTGCCACTACCAAACCAGGTTTGCACAACCACAAGGCCATGTTCCCAGGACTAGAGGGAATGGATTGGAAAGGGTGGTGGGAATATGAGGTTGTACTGATACAACCTGGGAGCATCCTCACAACACAGGTGGCACAGGGACAGAGCAACAAATCCTGTGAGCACCCCAAGGGCATGGAATTGAGCAGGCTCTGGAGTTGTACTAATTGAGACCATTCAGTGAATTGAGCCAGTAGGGTGGAAGACAGAAAACTCATGTTTTGGCAGGAAGCATCATGGTTTTGGAGCAATATGATAAGAGAAGAGATGCTCTGATTGACCCTGACACAATGTACCCTAATGAACTCCAGCCAGTGGATGCAAGTAGCCACAACAATGTAAGTTAGAGAAGTCTGTGGTTATTTTTCATTAACTTACATTACAGGACAGTATGGCCCTTGTATTTATCAGCTTTCAGCTGAGGATTGAGGCCAGCATGGCTAAAGACAATATAAAAGTTTTCTCTGTAAAAGTCCTGTAATTGAAGATCTCAAAGCATTTTACAGGCATTAATAAATAAAGCCTCAAACACAGCTACCAGTATTTCAATCCCTAACGTTCAACAGTGCTTGTAAGTGCTGTTATAATAATAACAGTTGTATCAATGCTCTTGCAATTCCAGAAATATTAATGGCATCTTCTCTGTCAACAACTTCCCCTCCTCCAGGCCCTACTTTCTTCTCATGGGCAGGAAGCAAAATTTTGCAAAGCAAAGAGCTTGCTGGGGAGTTTTGGTCATTTGGGATTTTGTTTTTGTGGGTTTTCTTGTGTGTCCGAAACAGGACACCAACCAACTGGAGTGCTTTCATGTACTAATAGGTGTTTTTCCTGCTGTCTAAAGCATTTGGATGGATGGTTCTATTTTTTTACCTTTCTTACTGGAATGTGTTTGTGGTCACAGACAGCTAATGAAGAGAACAAAGGAGAGAAAATGTTGTAAAATCATTAAAAAAGGGAAACACTGTTCAAACAAATGCCTTTTGCTATTAAAGTGCCATTTTCAGTCTTGTGTGCAGCCCCTACTGTTCCTTACACTGGTTCTTCACTGGGGACAAAAAATTCATTAAATGGCTCTTCATTTTACAATATCAATATGTTTTAAGTCAAATTGTGCATTCTTTGCAGTTAATTCTCTTTTAAACACAAAGCACCATCAGAAAGTTTAGCTGCAGGGGGGCTACAGGCAAGAAGGAAGATACAAACATCCCTCTTATGAGGAATAATAATAATAATGAATTCTTTTAAAGTTTAGAGGAAAATAGTGGCTTTTTTTTACGCCAAGTCTGTAAAACCTGTTCATTGATCTTTTCAAAGAAGCAACAACAATAAGGAGAAACCAGAATGAAAGAAAATGAAAGCAAGAGAATAAAAGCCGTAAGGAGTTGGGGTACACGGAAGCAACAATCCAGAGTCTGTGGATATTGATGAAGCCTGGGATACAACACATACGTGATGCCAGGAAAAAGCCTGGCTGTATTACCTGTCTCTGCTGTTAACTGTGCTTAACCACACAGTATTTTTATTGAGAAACCTTTTTTATTTTTTCCTTTTCTTTTTTAATTTAAAACACTGCTCATCTTATTTGTCAGACTCACTGCTCGTACAGTTTTCTAGGTGGACTCATTCTGTAAGCCTTAGCTGAAGTGGGGCCTCAAACACGTTGCAGAAAGCCAACCTTTCACTGGGGTCATGATGGAAGGGAGGCAGACATGCTGCCCTTTTGAAACACAGAAGTTTTGTGATAGATGTTTGTGGTTTGAATCAAGTTGAGCAACTAATGATTTGTGCTGTGAATGTCTCCACTGGAATGTTTTAATTCACAAGTGACATGTGGTTCTCTTGACAATCAGTGTGAGGGACAGAACGCCCATAGCACAGTGTCTAAATGAAAATGTCAACAAAACCCATGGCAAGAAAGCCAGGGAGAACCTAATGAAGAGATTTTTACACAGTGTGTAGTTATGCAACTTAAATAATAATTCTAGTCTCTCTTATTTGAGCAGAAAGAAAATAAGAAGGGTAGTTGAAAAGTTCAACTTGCTGTCTTTCCAGTGAAAATAGACCTAAGCTGGGATATTTAACCTAAAAATCGCATCTGAATGAATTTTACACATTTGATGCTCACTTGGTAAAACTGCTCTAACTGCTGGTTGAAGAAGAGAAGTGGTGCCAGTGCTAAGATGAATCCGCATTGCCAGTAATCTCATTGTGAGCCTCAGTAGACTCATATGGAAGGGAGATTTCCCTGACCTGACCTGACCCATCAGTCACACAACTCTGAGAAAGACAGAAAGTTTAGCACGGGAAGACATGCAGTAACATGGTTTCAGTGTCACAGGATCACCAGCAGAGAGAATATGCAGCAGAGGCTGACCCCCTCAGCCGTGGCAGCTCATGGGAAGGGAATGCCAGCACAGTCCATTATTGCTTCCAAGAAGACTGGAAGCCACTGAGATGCCCAACAAATGTGTGGAGGAGCCAGTCCTGTTATCATATGATTAGAAGTTTAGGCTCCTATTGGGCACAGACCAAAGCAAGTCCTGGAACAAGACAGATAATGAACTTGGGTTGTAAAATCCTGTGTGCTCTGCTGCCATTTTGGCCGGTGATCCTGTACCATATGTCAAGTGGGTTGCAAATTCCCATAGAGCAGCAGTTTGCTACACTAGACCTATAACAACAGAGGTTGTAAAAGGAATAAATGGCAAGTGGAAGGTAGAAATCCTGCCAAATGTACAGCACATGCTTATTAACAGCAGCACGGCAGCCAAAGGGAGGCAGGAGTTGCATATAGGAGTAGGATTGTGCATGGGGAAAAGGGAGAGTGACAGTACTGCCAAAGGGTTTTTCTTTTCTTTTTGCCACTTCTGAAATACTTCAGGCATTCTGGGATTTTGGAATGAGAGTTTTGTCTTTGTTTTTTAAACCATGTTTTTGTATAGAGGGCAAATCTGTTGTTTTACTCCTTTTCTCTACTGAATCTGTGCACACTGCTAAATCCTCTAGGTGTTGTCTGGATATAAGTTGTAAACATAAAATCATAGAGTCATAGAATGGTTTGGGTTGGAAGGGACCTTAAAAATCCTTAGTTCCAGCCCCAGTCTTCAGATATGGGTCTGGAAGGGCCAAAACACTGAGCCCTCTTAATATGTCCTATTTCTACTTTAGGAGAAGCAGTCCCAGGCATCTTCAGCAAGGCCCATAAATCTTGATTTTTATAAGGGGAATTACTGTAACTTCCAGTGTTCCTATAGGCTAAATACTGTTCACTGAAAGCTTTTTAACTCGATGAATGCCATTTTGCCTAAATCACAATGTCTTATGGGAGCAGATCAGTTTCAACACAATGTTTTTAATAAATTTAGAAATGTTTTTACAAAGACTTTACCACAGCAATACATTTCAAATGGTCATTTCAAACTCTCCTTTCTTTTTTTTTTTTTAATTTTAAAATAAAAATCAGGATGGAATAGTTCAGCTTTTCTGAAATAAAACAGTAATTTGTAACAATTTCATGTTAACAACTTCCTTTCCCAGGAATTATTTAAGAATTGATGGGGAAGGGAGGTTGCTTCCACAAATACTAACTAAACCCACAGTTTTCAGTGTTGGAAGTTCTGGCAGAATTAAAATTCTTCTTGTTGTTAGAGTTGGAAAGTTATTGGGATTGGCTTCCATGTTTAGAATATGATCTTTTTCATTTGTCAGCATTTCATGAAAAAGACTGAATTTGTGGCAAAATTACGATTAAGCACATTACTGAATTTCTCTGCAAAGTTTAAGATTTTAATGTATAAGGAATTAACAACTGACATACATTGCTGTATAAGTGATATGTGTTTTATGTTCATAAACAAAGAGCAGATCCCAGACAAGCTGCATTTAAAGGGCAGTCATTTATGTTTCAGAATGAAAATGTAGGGTTAAAAGTAGTTACAGTCAGACAAAACTAGGGGAAAAAAAAAAAAAAAGGGCAGAAAAAAGCACCCAAGAAACCAACAACCACCACCAAAAAAACCCAAACAACAAGAATCAACAACAACAAAGGAAAAAAAGCCAACTCCCCCAACAACAAACAAACAAGCAAACAAACAAAAATATAAAAAAACCAAACCAAACCAACCAAACAAACAAAAAACCAAAGAGCACTTGCTGGTTAAATTTACCTCTGTCTGGCCCTAACTTGTTAGCCTTTCTCCTGTTGAGTAATATTTGATTGATTTTACTGAGACTGTTTACAAGTAGAGTTCAGTTCACTGACATGGCTGGTTGAATTTCCTCAAACAACACGCTCTCATTGTAGTCTCATTTTAGTGATGGTTCCTCCAGTTCACACCGGCATTAAAGAAGGAGCTGTGTGTAATCTTAAGTGTTTGTACATTACTGGACCTAAAGACATAACTTCCTACCTGCAGGTACCTTACAGAATGGCAAACCTGAGTAGTTTAGACAAAATCCATGAAAAAGAAAGAATAGATAGACATCAGAGAAATCACAACAGGGGCTGAAAGAAAAAGGAGACAGAAAAATCCATTACAAATGAAAATAATAAAGTCCCTTAAACTTTCAGGAAAAAATAGAGGCTCATTTTGTACAAAGATAGTGAGATGTGTTCATTGATCTTTTTAAGAGTCAAGAAGAAATTGGCCAGCAGCTGAATAAAAGAAAATGAAGTTCCATTAATACAATCCATCGAAAGACAACTCGGGTAAATTGATCAATGCAGCACAAATAATTTCTAACCTTTCCCTTCTTTAGAGAAGATGTTTGGGTTTTTGTTCTGATTTTTTTTTCTCCTCTCCCAAAGAGTGTAAACAGCACACATCACCAATTTCAAGTGCTTTTTAGATGGCTTTTCTAGCAATAATTGAAGAATTTCTGGAACTAAGCATAGTAATGGCTTTTCTTCTATCCCTCTCCTTCATCTCACCCTCATTGCCTTGAAGAATATCAATACATGGAGAAAGTTTGAGGGCTTTTTTTCCCCTCGTTCTTAAATTCAATCATCTTCCTTCTCTGCCTACTCCTTCAAAGAGTTTTTGAAACATCTGGCAATTAAAAAACTAATGCAGCCATCATTATGGTATCTGTGTATGTCAGGGAAACTTCATATTGACTGAAATGCAAGAAGAGCCCAAAGGCCAAAAGATTTTTAGTCCTTGACAGCCCTTGCTACAGTCCTGGCCCTTTACCTTGAACAGTACAGCTCTTGCTTGTAGAAGTGGCAGTCCTTTCATTTGAATTCTTTGTATTAGTCAGATGTCATATGCAGGAGAGCGTTTGGGACCTGAAACTGCTGCTACACAGATGCAGCATCCTTTATCCAGAGGAATTATGCAGGCTGAAGTTCCCAACTCTCCTCTTTTTATAAAAGTAAATATCCTCACCTCCCAGAAATGTGAAAGAGAAACTAATTTGTTCATAGTAAAATAAAGCTGCAAACTGTAACGATTTGGAGATATTTCTTTCCCAACTGAAAAAGATCTCTGAAAATCAAAAAACATGTGAACCAAACTTGACACTTTGGATTTGGCATCTTCACACAGCATCAAGTGCAAATCTAAAGCTATTCTAATTTTGCTTACTGGGATAAAACGCTGTGATTTGCACTGAAGCCACAAATTAACAATCAGAGTGTGGCAGCTAATGAAACAAAAGAACCAGTGCAGGACTTTTGTGAATAGGCTGTAACCTGTGTTTATAGAGGAAGCTTTGTAGCATCCCCTTGGGTTCTGTGAATGAAATGGGCCTTCGCATATGCTGCATAATTGTCAAAGCATGAGGCTTCGTAGTCACATACCCAAAATACACTCCATTTCATAAGGCTGCATCACATAACTCAGCAGCATAATCATTTTCTTCTCCATGAGCAAGTTGTTTCTTACCCCTGAGACAGAGCTTCATTCGGGTCAGGTATGAAGTTATGTGAAGGTCAGTGTGGGAAAGATCAAACTACACCTGTCTAGATCACACCCACTCTGCTAATAAAAAGGTATATTCCCTGCCTGGCTTGCACTCAGAAATCTTACACAGAATGGTAGAATGTTCCACAGAATGATTGGGTCCTAAACTATGCAGAAAAGTCCTCGAAATAAATCATTATCACAAATATTTTAACACAGACATCTTTCTGACGCAGCTTTCATTGCATGCAAATATTTAAGCTCATGCTTAAGCTTGTTCTGATATCCCATCGTTGAACCTGCAGAGGGGCACTAGTGATTCAGAACAGGATATTATCCACTGACAGATAATCATTGTCTCTTCAGAAACTTCTCGTTTTACAGTACAGCTGGCGTCTATCAGCTGTGATAAAGAGTGGTGTAGGGAGATTTGTACAGTTTAGAGGGGCTTTTTAAGAAAAAGTGTAGAGTAAATATCAACAATCATCATTTGAGTAAAATTAGCAAGAAGCCAAGACCTTCTTTGCTCCTTTATAGGAAAGGATGAAAGAATAAATTTCCCGATCCTTTATTACTTAAGTTACCCCTACAGAATTATTCAGACATCTTTCCATTTGAATCCTAGAATATGTTCTAAAAGCTTACCTAGATAGTTATTTTCATTTTTCGTATCACTAAACATGAAAATACATTTTCTAGAAAAGCAAATGGATTAATTAAAGGAAATGTTAAATGAGATGTTTATAATTTTCATACAGAGGAAATTAGCCTCACTTTTAGCCTGAGGATATCACATCACACAGGCTTCTTGATGTATCTGTAAGTGACACACAAATGAAGAGTTGTATTCTTTTTTTCACAAACCAGTGAACTTCAAATTTTACAAGGTTGTGTCCAGCAGTGAAGTCAAAGCCACGAGGGATTCTGGGAGCTAAGATCACACGGAAGATGTTTTATTACATGATGGGAAAACTGGGAAAGGCTGAACTTTCAACCTTTTTTGTGAAAGCATATGAATACAAAAATCAAGCTGATATACAATTGCAACTAATCATCAAGAAAGACAATTGTTAGTGACTTGTGAAAGAAATCACCAGCAGATAAGAAACAATTGGAAAATATTGCTGGTTTTCTGCACCTACCTTATTTAAGCTTGGAAAGCAGTTTTCCTCTCTCTGTAAGCTTTGAGACAATCAGAGATGGTAAACAAGAAGGAAATCAGGTCTTCACCTCTCTTGGGTTTTAGGAAGAAAGGAAGGAGTGTGTTGGTTAACACTTAAGGACCTTTTCTGCATAGCACAAGAAATAAGGATGTTAAGTAACCATGCCATCGCTGACAAGCACGAGGCAAAGCCAGAACCACAGGACAACAATGAATATGTGGCCTCTTGGAACTTTTATCCCTCAGAGGTATCTCTGCCAAAATAGCTTCACTTATGTTTGAGAACTTTACCAAAGAAATTATCAAGGCCTTTCTGAAAGTAATTTTTCTGTATACTGTGTGTAAATCCACAGATGGAGGTAATGCTGAGGGATGGGCATTAGTGATGGAAAAGCCCTGCAAAAGTGGAAGATTCTTTTCTTTCCTCATCACATGCCAGTAGAGAGATCTCCAGGCAGACAATACCTGTTTTGTTCTCCTGATTTTGACCTGAGTATAAAATATACTGTACCACTCTACTTTCTAATACTGTAACAGATTATTTTTTACTTCTTCTGTTTCCCCACAGTACCTGGGAGCACTTTCCCTGCACTGTCTCCTAGTTAAGGAGGTGGGAGATCTGAACTACTTATCAGATAAATTGATGTAGATTCATCATTCTCCATCTCTGTCCTGAAGAAGCAGACACACATCTGATGTTAATTTTAAAACCATATTCTATATAATAAAATTTCTTGTGAAAACTCTCCCTACATCATCATATGTTAGAATGACAATATTAATCATCCAATGGCATTTGCACACCCACAGTATCATTTCCAAAATCCTTGGAAGTTTTCTTATGTGGAATCTGCTAGGTTTAATGAAGCTTTTAATTGACTGCATTAAACACCACCCCACCACCAGCCCCAATTCCTAACATGGATGTATAGTCCCTGTTAGAAGAAACAACCTTAGATTTGGCAACAGGGCAACTTCCCAAGAGGGGTTTCCAGGTATTTCTGATTTCTGTCAGTTTGAAATAGAACTGCTGCATCCAGAAGTGTAGATTTTCTTCTAATGAACATAAAGTAAGATCAATCCATCCAAAATCTAAACCCACTTTGGTACCCAGTCGCAGTTACTGCAGAGCCCAGCACTCTGGCAGACATTTAAGGATGGAGAAGTGGAGGTAAACGTGTGTTAGTCACGTAGATGAAGGGTCAAATTACAGTAAGAAGTCTATAAACTGGATTTCTTTTCATTTTTTTTCCTTTCCTCAGTTTACGCCACAAATGTACCACTTTGTGACAGATTGTTGGTTATTATTTTGCCTTTTTTCCCCTTGTAGGTTAAATTTAATAGAAAAATCCAATTCTTATGTAAAGAGAGCCTTGCCATAATTGTGACAAACAAGTTAGCATAACAATGAAGAGCAACAACTTCCTGAAGTCAAAGAAAGTGCTGATTTATGACTGTCTCTGAGGTGTGATTGATATGGAATATTCTGAAGGAATATTTTCAACATTTCTTCTTCATTTTACAGCTGCTTCCTCAGATCATCCTAGCTGAAGCATGTTTGCAAAGGAAAGTTGCTTTGGAAGTGGGAACTTTCCACAAATTCATTTTCTTTTCTTTAAAGAAGAAAGAAAAACAACAACCAACCGAGCCTACAAAAGCCATTATTTAAACAGCCTCCTTTTTAAAATGTTTCCGGCAGATGTTTATGTAGAGAATGTGCTGGAGCTCCTTCAGTAAGACACAGAAGTGACATTTCTTGAGGGTTTTAGCTGGAGAATTTGTCTTTCACATCATGTCTTTAAACATCTGCAAAAGGCAACAGAATCTTTATTATCCTTCTAACTTGAAGAAAGGCGCAATGCACAGTCCTGAGTCCTTAAAAAAATGGTATTTAATGGGACTGACAGATGAGAAATATCCAGCTCTAATGTTTTCCTTCAGTAGAAATTCACCTCTTGACCTTATGACTCCAGAGTACGGCTGCTGCCTTCTAAAAAAGAACATTTCCTTCCATTCAGATGTGCTTTCTATGGTTTTGTTGTTTTGTTTTTCCTTATTGCTCAGTTATTTGCTTTAGGGGAAGGTATCATCATCAGGATTCAAGCAAAAATAAGATTATAAATACTGGAAGCGCACTTGTGCTAGCTCTGGTTTACGGCACTTGTGCTTCCAACCCTCTTTTAATTTCCTCAGTTGGATATTTTTCTTCTTCCTCACAAAAATCAAAGCTCCCTTTTCTTTTAAATGGATTTTCAAAGAGTGGTATAATTCAGCTTTCCTATTCCTTTGCTTGAGTTTGGTTATTTGCTGCTGTTCAGAAAATATGGACTGGGGCCATTGCTCAGGGCTGCTCAGGTTGGCCCTTTTACCTTACAAAATAACCTTTTTAAGAAGAATTCCATTTATCTTTTGGTTTTCTGGATGGTTTCAGGTTTGGGTTGGAGGGGGGCAAGGTTTGCCTGTCGGTTTTTGTATTTGAGCTCTATTGTGTTTTGGTTGTTGAAGCTTTTTTCCCTCCTCCTTCTTCCTTTTCTTCTTCTCTCTCT